>KL660688.1:43298-121694 GCA_000732775.1 Stachybotrys chlorohalonatus IBT 40285 | reverse complement strand
CCCTTTTTTTTTTTTTTTTTTTTTTTTTGTTTTCACTGCCCGGTTCGTGTATTTCGTCCTGGGGGTTTATGTATCGCGGTGGTGAATGTTTGCTCGGGCGTCGATGCCAGAGGGCGCCGAAGCGCGCAACTTTCTCAGGACCGTGACAAGTCCAATTGTTCAGGAACTTCAATGACGATGCGGAAAGAGAGGAGAGCCAAGGGAAACCAGGGGGGAGGCAGGGCAATTTGGTCTCGCTGCGAACCCCCCTGTTCATGTTTGCTTGCGGCCCTTCCGCGCAACAGCGGCGTCGTATCGCCAGTGGCACCTATGGCCCACACCTGGGCGGCCGAGCCAGACGATGGACAAGCATTTCTTCACTGTAATCTTGCGGGATTCGCCAAGCCACATCCTGCCGCCAACGTGTGACGGTGATCAAGAGGGCGAATGCGACGCTGTCTTATTCACGCGGGTGTTTGGCCAAGTTCCATGTGGAAAGGACGAGCGTGGTGAACGATCAAAGCACCCCCTTATGCTTCGTTTTGCAGAGGGAATCGTGATGCTGGGCGAGACTAGCAACATGGCCGTTAGGCGTGTGGAGTTTGCGATTGTCGATCAATTGTGCCAGTGTCCTGCCGGCAGCCACGCGAGTTTGCAACCCCCAAACTCGCACAATCTCCCCCACTTGAGAGACGTTGTGGTCAGCAGATTGAAGGATGCCCGTCGTCCTTCCCTTCATGCAAGTCATGCATAGACGGATGCTGATTGAATGTATTTATATCCTGATCTTCCAGATGCACGGGGTCCTTCGTACTGCACGTCTCAACTGATAGACACGTCGTGCAAGCAAGTCGTGAAAGAGAGGAAGAATCGGCCACTGTCGTCGCTTTGACCTCGACGTGGGATTTTCCACACCGTTTCTAGCGCAAACTCGATTCAATAGTTTCCTAGTAGGCTGGTCCACCTTGCTGTTTTCGAACCATGCTCACCGTGCGGCGGCCGGGGTTGTGACCTCATAGCCCCCGGCAGCTGAGATATATCTCCGGTATTAGGCCCCAGGCCAAGGTCCGTCCTGCACACAAAGAGGTCCAAGACGCGAATAGGCCCAAGGTGGCTCATCTGTCAAAGATGCTCTAGCCTTCCCACAGGCAGCCACATTTCTTGCCACGTGCTGCCGGCCCAAGATGGGCTCCGTGGCGCCCGTCCACCCTGAAACTATGGCTAGATGCATCATCGGCCCAACTTCTGCCCGCCGCAACGCGTGTGCCATCAACGCCCGCGCCGACGCCCGCTTCCTTTGGTGGGGCGGTGGCGGCGGCTGCTTCTGGGGGACCAGAAGGATCAAGGGGTTTCCGGACAACGATGACGAAGTCGTCAATCGCAAAATGCTTGGCCTCAGCCTTGCCCTGATACATCCAACTTTATCTCAACTTCATCAAGCCCCACTGGGCTAAGGCCGCTATGAACACCAAGGCCTGAAGCATGCTATTGCGTGGATCATGCCAAAGACCATTGGACTCCCTTCATGTCTTCATGTATTGAGCACAATGGTTTCAATCTCAACGTCCCTTGGGTATTGACTCGCTGAGGCTAACTTGCCGGACGGGTAACATCCGTCAACATCAGCTTCCAATGTAGCTGCAATTCGCCCCAACAGCCAAAGGCTTTTTGCGTCCGCGAGGGCCAATCCATTGCGCTGTCTCCCGACTGTCGCTTCCTCGCCTGTACCAACACCGAAGGAGTCGACATCAACGCCCTGCATACCGGTCGCTGTCTCCATGCAATTAGGACCCAGATGGGAATCGTGACTGCCGCAGCATTCAGTGTTGATGGCACTTACTTGGCCCTTGGCAAGGTCGGCCTCGTCTCATCGCGAGCTATAGCCAAACCTACTCTGGATGTATGGAATCTGGTGTTCTAATCGCAGGAGAAAGGACTGGACTTGCCAGGCTTATTAAGCCTGGCAACACCTATGAGAGATTTGGCTTCCGTACATATCTTTGTCGTTCTAGATACCCCTATATCTTTGCAGAACTGGTTGCTACTCCACCCCGAGAAAAATATGTCTCTTCAAGCATCCCGACCGCCATCATGCTACGTGAATTCGTCGCTGCAGCCTCGAGCTCCGTGTCCTCCTACCTGAACTTGATTAGCCCTTTGAACGCTAGTGAGTCTTTTTCAGACAGCACAGCGGCTTCGCCTCCGGATCTACGTTCGACTTAGGGGATGGATGACCGCGCGGAGCCCGGTGATCCAACGACACCGGCGTAGCAAGCACCGCAGATGGTCAAGTCATGCAGGTAGCTGAACCTGGACTGGACGTGGGCCAGCTCCGATCGGCGGCTGTGGCTTGGACAGCCCCCGGGTAAGGCTTTCAGCTGTTCGGTTCGCGAGCTACGACGTTGGGCAGCTCCGTTCGCTGTTGGTGCCGCAGGTATCCGGCCTGCGAGTTGTCGGACATGGCAGAAGACAGTCTAGCAAAGGCGAAAAAAGGCAAGTCCAAATATAACTGCAAGCAATTGTGCCGCGAGCTGAGTAGCGGACGACGCTGACCAGTCACCTGGCCAGTCACCAGCTTCACGTAGTAGCATACACTTGGCGCAAGGAAAAGACATCCCATGGTTGAAACACCTCGCTAAGGTCCCCATTTTCGACCCCCAACACCAACTCATGTCCACTATCCAAGAAAACACCAGCCGTCTTCATCTATATCGTCATGTCTCGTTTCATGCATCCTAGATTATAATCAACTGTTTCCACATATTAGCATGGCACGACTCCCGACCCAAAAAAAAAAAAAGCTCGCCTGGACAATGAAAACATACCTCGATCACCTTTTCCGTCAGCGTGAAACTGTTGTAGTGCAAATCATCACTGAGCCCCAGGGAGCAAGCCCGCCACAGTCCGCTGAAGCCCGTATCCTCCAGTGTCTCGGTGAGTAGCTGGGTGGAGTCCATTGCATCTGAGAAGCGACGGTCCGATGTAAGCGTCTGGAGCAGAGCATGTGCCGCCTCCAACGTGACGGCGCTCTGGCCGTGAAGAAACACCTCGTCGAGGATGGGTTGTATAGCGCTGCACCTAACACCGCGTGTTAGCCGTCATCATCATAGACATGTTGCGGATACTCACAAAGTTACAATGACAATCGGTCGCGCAGACGCCAGCAGATTCAGCCACCTCAAGCACCGAGCCTGTACCGTGTCCTCCAAATACTGGAAGTCCACAAGCTCCATAGCGCAGCCGACAACGAGCTCGCTGTCTTTCAGCTGCTGGATATCCTGCAAGTTGCGGCTGTCGAGCAGATTGCCCGCAGCCTCCGAGCCGATACCCGCCAACCACAGGCTATCCTTGATCTCGTCCGCGGTGAGTGCCCGGGCAAGGAGCAGACTGAAGTACGGAGAGCTATGTATCTCCGTCTTGGCCTCCGACGACTCCATCTCTGGAGACCATGTGGTCATTTCAAGAAACGCCGTTAGTACGTGCATGGCCGTCGCCCTAGTCGTCGAATCGGCCAGAGCCCGCGCCAGACACGCGCACACCGCCATGTGGAAATTGTTGGCGGTAAAGTGAATGCCAAACGTCTCGTCAAGCGGCAGCGTAGCATCTTCCAGCTGAGCGCGCCCTTGCAAAAGGAGCGGCACCATCTTCGCGCCCCTCGCGTCGCCGACAGACCCAATGTTGACAAGCACCGCCTCCAGGAACTGAGCCGCGCTGTTGAATAGGTGTGTAGGGACTAGTCTGACCAGCGAGATGGCTAGCCAGAACAGCTGGAGGCCGTAGCGGGACGCTGACGGCAACTTGGTCATCATCTTTGAGAGCGAAGAGATGATGGACACCAGCATCTCGCTGCCAGCATCGTCTCCGAAGCGGCCGACGCTGTTGCGCAGAGCAACCAGGACTTGATAGAGCAGATCATCGTCAACCTCATCTCGCGCGAGGTAGCCCATGACCGCAAAGGCACGCGGCTGGATAGCAGGGTTATTCTGAAAGGCAGTGCTTGCCACCAGGCTCATCCACCTTGACCTCCAGATATTAGCCATGTCCACCGAAGGCGCAGCGATTGTGCATATCTCAAAAAGCAGCGCCGCCAAGTTCTCCGTGCTGGCTAAGCTGGACCCAACATCATGTGCCGTCGACACGGAGGCACCATCACGCCCCAGCAGAGGAGGAGCCGAGAACAGATCCCCTCGCGGCTCGCACAGAAGCTCAAGGTTGGCTCGGAGCTTGCTGGCTTTGGCGTCGTCCAGACTGAATGAGGTGCAGGCGGCGTGGACCGAGTTGACCAGGAACTTGAAGACAAGCGATCGCACGCCCTGGCCTCCAGTGTTGGCTAGCATTGTAACGATGTGGAAAACCTCGGGTAGGAAAAGCTGAACTTGGACGCCGTGATCGAAAGAGAGGGACAGGCAGAACTGCAAAAGGACGCAGATCTCGGACCAAACGGGGTTGTCGGGCAGATACTTTGTCGGTCTCTGCGATGACCGGTTGAGGGCCTTGCGAAGCCGAGAGATGACTTTGCCACGCAACGTAACTGTCCCAATGCCCACCACAATTGACGATATGATATCCAGCGCGTCCTCGTGTACCCCGTAATTCAGTGCAGTTTTCATCAGCTCGTCCAGGAAGATCTCGAGCAGCATCTCATCCTGCACAATGGCAGGCCATACAACCTGCTCGAGCGTATACGCAAGGCTATGGTCTAGGATGGCGATGTCGAGCAGCTTGCGGAACACGAACGTCACTTTTTCCCTACCCTTTTCGCCGTCTGCCTCGCTAGTGAGTACGTGCGTTCGAAGGCCCGATAGCCATGGAGCCATGTACGCGAGGCTCAACGGTTTCTGCTCGTCGGGGAAACTCTCCCAGCCAACAAAGAATTCGGAGAGAAAGTCTCCTGTTAGCTGTGGCTCGGTTTCCGCCAATTCTTCGCTGATTCCAACTACAAATCTTGTCGAGGCAAGGGGCACCGATAAGTCTGAATGTCAGTTAGTAAATATACCAATCATCATCTTGCATTTATGCAAACCTTTTGAGCACACCAATCGTTCGGCTAGGCCGAACTTGAATGCCTTGCACAGAGCACCTAGCAGGTTGTACGAAGAGAGCCGGAGGATATGGTCAGGGCTTGACAAATTGGCGAGAGCCAGGTTGAGCAGCGTGCCAGGAACATCTTGCGGCCGGACATGCCTCTCCAATGGCTTGAGCGTTCTGCCGTCCTTTCCTGGCTTGGCCTTGGCGCTGCGAATGGCTTGAAGCAGGTCGACCCTCCGAGGACTTGTGAAGTACATCACCACCTTGCCCCCGTCGGCCCTGAGACCAAAGGCCGAATCATCGTCCGTCTGGATTGATGTCGCGGCCTCTTCAATGTCTCCCAAACGGAAGATGTCATTCACCGTAGTGGTGAGACGCACACCCGCAAGAATATCCGTCTTCTTCGTAGTCGTAATCTGCACGAACTGGCTGCCGACTTTGATAACAACGTCGATTTTCCCTTTCGACTTTGACAGCCGCACGACAGGCTGGAACACGAAGCGAGTATCTGCCACCACACTGATCGTCTCCTTCGGAAGAAGCAGGTTGCCGAGGTGGAAATGTCCCTGGAGGTCTTGGAAGCTTCCTATCAAGTGATAATCCACATTTTTGGGGTGGAAGACGCTCTTCTCGTTCCTTGTGCATACACGTAACAGGCGGCGAAAGCATCTCCTGGGAATTTGTCAGTTGCATGCAAAAAGAGAAAGGAAGGGAAAGGAAGGGAAGGGAAGGGAGGGGAAGAGGAGCACAGACTTGAATGCAAGATTCATATTGTAGATATAGATTCTTGTCAAATTTAGTGTGATTTCAGAAGGAGTCAGTAGCTCAATCATCTTGAACAGTTCATCCTGCGGTTCATTGCGGCCATTGTAGCAGGTGGCATCGATGAAGAGCCCGAAGGGTTGATGCCAAAGCCTGCTCGCTATCTGTACAGCCCCTTTGTCAGATCCAAACACGCACAATGCAGTAGGACAAGGCTTACTCTCAGGTAGCAGTAAAGAAGAGTTTCGTAGTCCATGTTTTCTGTTTCGGCATTCCTCAAGACAATGCATATAATTGGCAAGCCATCCTAAGAAGCGTCAGACCTGGACTGTGGCCGCGAGAACGATAATCATCATACCTTTGTTTCGCTTCCGTCATAAACAACCAAGCCTGGGAGAAAGGAGTCGGTGTTTTTGAAGGCGTTGTGAAGCATGAAGTTCTGGAAACGCGAGTACAAAGGTGGAATGTTGGAGGAAATTTGAGGTCGATTCCACGACACTGCCAACGGAGGCGGCCCCAAGTTTGTGATGAGGTTGCGCAGAGGCTCTAGGACAGGTGACCTGCCGCGGGTGAGATCTCCTGGCGAACGAGCATACTCGCGTCTCTCTCTTGAGACGAGTGTCTGCCGCACATGGTCCCAGTGGTCGTAGAGGAATCGATGCAGAGCAACACAGGAGCCAAAATCGAATTGCTCTGAGCTGGCCCGCTGCTCAAGACCAACAGGGGGAACCTAGGACTGGTTAGCCGGCATACCTATTTGAAGAGCCTGCGGGTTCTTACAGAGATCTCTCGCAGAAAAGCAGTGACTTTGTAAATGTTTTGCGTGAGAAAGTGGTTCAGAGGATACATGTACGGCTCTTTTGCACCAAAGAGCACGTTGTTGGCAAGGTTCTGTATCACTTTGGCAATGAGCAACAGCCCGCGGCGCATCTCCTTGGACGGCGGGGTTCCAACGAGCCCTTCGACATCGGGAGCCACGATAGCAGGACAGAAGAAGCGGAGGAAGACAAAGGCACCGACAGCCGTGTACTTGGCGTCCGGGAAACGCGGGAGCACCGCATCCGAGATCTGTCAAACAGTCAGCACAGCAACTATTTGGGTTCGATGCAATACGCACAATGCTACAAATCTTCCGAAACGACGCGGGTATGCTGGGCGCCGATGTGCATATGTCGTCGATGAAGACCTTGGCGACGATTTGCAGCTGCATGGCGTTCTTCTGCAGCTCCTCCGGCGAGCTCACCCGGGTTGGGTCAAGCTCCAGGTCCAGGTCTTGGGATGTCAGCATAAGCCTTTCCAGTACCTTTTGAAGAGTGGCTCGTAGGTATGAAGCGCCCTTCCACTTTGCGTATACGGAGAGCAGCTTGGTGGCGACGCAGGTGCGTCGTAATATTTCCGCTTCACTTTCTGCAAGTTTGTTAGCATAAGCAGTCGTCGCACGCTGTCAAGTGCTTACCTGTCTCTTCAATCTCCTGGCGGATGAGCGCTTCCAGGAACTCAAACGTCAATCCTCGCTGCTCAAAAATGGTCAAGAGACAGATCGTGAGCTCATCGACTTCAGTACTCGGACACATGATGCTCATAGACACAGCCAATGACAAGTCTTTTGTTAATAGCTGTTGCTCTGTCAATAAACAATAACAAAGAGAATAGGAGGGTAGGGCAATATACCTCCAGAAGCTCTTCATATCGTTCGCTGACGGCCGAGTCTGAGATGTGGCTGAATTCAGTGCCCTGGATCAGAATGTTGTAAAGAACCTTGACAAACGCGGTACGGATCTCTGGGTTGCCATGATATCCAATGCTCAAGGAATGCTTCAGCCCAACATCGATATTGGCACTGAGAAGGTTGGAAAGTATCGTGATAGCCAAGTCGGAGTTCGAAGCTGCTTCATCTTTGCCGGACGCAACCGATGTTGCATCCAGTCGTCCATTTTCTGGTACATCGTGATTGAGGAGGGACAAGAAACGGTTGAAATAGGTATGGAACATGCTGGACTTCATGTCGTTCATTTCAGCATCGGACTGGTTGTCGGAAGGTTGAAGCGGAAGTCGATAGGTAAGCTCTGCGAGTGATCTTAGGCACGCCTTGTCCAGGTCTCTCTGAAGCCGACTCGCCTCGTCTTGTCTACTGGCGGCCATGGTCTGGTCTCGTGGGGTGCGTGGCCGGTCGACCCAGCTGAATATGTACTCTAGAAGCTGGTTCCTGATGCGAACATCGTCTCTCAGGTTGAGGTGTTCCTTTCTCTTCGTGACGGCTTCGCATAGCTGGCACACACGGATCTTGATCCGCAGAATGTTCACCGCGTCTGCAGATCCGTCAACAAACTTGGCAAAATTTAGTGTCAAGGCACCAAGGTGAACAGAAGATGCTGCGCCGAGGTCAGAGCGGCTCTCAAGCCTGTCGACCAGCGCCCTTAGCAAAGATGCCGCCTGGTCCGCAAAGATGATCTCGCTATCCTGTCCTTTATCGCCGGGGGCAAGAGCGCCAGTAAATAACACCTCCAGCTCCGATTCGAGTGCCCGAAATAGTGGCTGGAAGAGATGAGGAGACACCTCCGTTGACAAAACATCCCGCATGGCCTCCCGGACCTTGACATTGGACGATGCCAGGAGCTGGATACTAAGCCGCAGGAACCGTGTCAGGGGGGGTTCCTCGTAGTTCTCCGAAGAAAGCTGATCGATCCATCGCAGGCCGTTGAGCACCGGATCATCAAGAACCATGGCCTGATCAGCCGTGCATATGCCGCCCATGGACGCCAGGAAACCCGAGCAGTTCCGCCATTCAGTCAGCATCCTATCATGCGATGACTCGATTGATGACGTGGACACCTCCTTGGCTAGGTTCATCCACCGCTCGAAGGCCGCCTCCCACGCGGTTAGGATACCTGCTGTGGGAGTCTCCATGCGGCGCAACAACGTGCGTACCCTCTTCTGAAAGGCAACGAGTCCTGTGAATCGAAACTCGCGTGACGCAATCTCTCGGAAGACTTCGGCATTATGGGTAAAGGAAGAAGATGATTTGGACGAGTCCGCATGCTCGTCGACGATGGTGCATTCTTCTAAGAAGGTTCCAATGCAGGACGTAACTACTCTGCACGTCTCAACCTCGACGGAGCAGAGGGAAAGGAGTAAAGTTGTCTCAAGTTTCGTGAAAGCAGCAGATACGTCCGCTACACCCGCAGGAACATCCGATAGATCCTATGATCGAGTAAGCCGTGCAGTTCTCTAACCACCACCAAAGCCCCCGCTTAGGGGATGAACCCGTTTACT
Organism: Stachybotrys chlorohalonatus IBT 40285; assembly: GCA_000732775.1. Taxonomy (NCBI): domain Eukaryota; kingdom Fungi; phylum Ascomycota; class Sordariomycetes; order Hypocreales; family Stachybotryaceae; genus Stachybotrys; species Stachybotrys chlorohalonatus. The sequence goes on along the minus strand of KL660688.1, from coordinate 112,652 downwards.
TACAGGAAGGGCTTTGAGAAGCAGCAACCGGGACTCAAGATAGCTATACAGTGCTGTAAGTTCAGCATCGCCATTGACGCCTAATATTCTCTCGCAAAGGCCTACAAGAACCTTGGAGCTGCCTGATGTCAGTTCATGTCGTCTCTGAAAGTCTGTTGGCTCACCTTTGACTCCAAAAGTCTGTTTGTAATTCTTCTAGATTCAAGCGACGCAAATTTTCCTCGGAGTCAAATACCTCAGCATGTTCCTCAAAAAGCCGGGCCGCAACTCTTGTGGCGAGTTGACGAATTGAAGAGTCGGGCGATATGACACACAATAGGAAAGGCATCGCGATGCCCCTGGAAGAACCGTTACCAGCGATATCGTCGATCAAGAACTGCGGCGCAGCATCGAAGAACTCCAGAATGCAACATATCAGGCTTGTATTGTCCTTCCCTGCAGTAGGGTTCGTAGCTTTGAAGCTCGGATTCTCTAGTTGAGATCGCATAAAAGGCAGCATCCCGTTGAACAGCCAGTGATACTCGGAGGCGTGGGGATGGGTTGCGAAATAACAACATGCCTGCACCGCAGTCATCCTAACGATTGGGGGCGTTGTTGGTGCAACGCATTTCTCGATCCATTTGTTGCCGTCTTCGGAATACAGATGAATCAGACTGACAAAAGCAGCCGTCATCAGGTCCTGGTTCGAAAAAGTCGGGTTCATCGTCGAGGAGGATGGTCGGAACACCGCATCCTGGACTTCGTGCTGAACGTCCATAGCATAGCTGACAAGAGCATAGTCGCTGTTGACATCGAACTGGCGAGCGGCACGGAGCAAGGAGACGAGGCAGTATCCGGCCTGTTCGTTGCCGTTCTTCATCGACATGCGCAAGCTCTCCAGGAAAGAAACCTTCTTCATCATATTATTGTTCTTGGCCTCTCGCAAATTGCTGGCCACCTCGAATACGTCTGGGATGAGAAATAACAAGCTGGTCTGCATGGGAAGTAATAGAGCCTTGCGCTTGCCATAGTCCACCACGGTCTGGCTCATGTCGAAGATGGTGTCGGCGCCGCCGTCTAGCCTTCTGTGCATCTGGTGCAGTTGGACAAACTCGGCCGGCTGGCGGTCGATCCACCTCATGACGAGTAGTGGAATCGCGATAGCCACTGTGTTCTGGTATGATTTGCGAAAGTGAAGGAAGCTGGCGCACAGTTCTTGAATTACGAGGCCCAGCTTCGGCCCGTCCACCCAAAAGAAGGACAGCAGCCGCAGGATCACGAGCGTAGCCCTTTCCAGCTCAAGCGCAGCAGAGGCTTCCGGGGAGGTCGCCGTCGCCGACGTCGTAATTGCACTGGAGCGGACGTTGTAGGCGACAGTCCGGAAGTAATCAAAGGCAGCAGTCCAATTCGAGGCAGTAACGTATTCCACCAATATCTTGGCGTGCGAATCCAGCTCCTGCTGGAAGCTGGTCAGCGCCGAGGCGTCGTTTAGGTACGCCGTTAGACGATGTCCCGGTCCATCCTTGGGCCGAGGTATCGGCACACTGCGTCTCATGGCATGCTCGAGCAAGGTCTGGGCGGGCAGCACATAGTCCTCCGGTATGGGATCCAGCAGGCCCTTGAGCACGTCCAAAAGGCGGCCGATGAGGGATACATCGGATAGCGCGGGCGGCGGTGTTATAGAATCGGCCTCGTCGCGACACACAGAAGCCCAATGGGCCGAGCAGCAGTCGGCAGCCAGGGCGGCGATGTAGACCTCGGACGACAAGACATGGCTCGGATGCGCCGCGACGTCGGGGTACGGGCGAGCAAGGTCCTCGAGCAGGGTCAGAAGGGAGTCCAGGATCTCCTCGATGTCCGTCTTTCCAAGATTGACCACGGTCGATCGCGTAATGTGGAGGATGTCGTCGTGAAGCAACGTCTGGCCATCGGTGCCTGTGCGATGCGGCAGCTGCAGACCCAGTTAGCATAGCGTCTCGGATGCTCAGCCATGCCATGGGGAAGCCGATGCTATTTACCCTGGTAGCTAGGCGGTCGACTAGACAGGCGGCCAGGCCCGCGTCTCCGTTCATGGCTGCAGCATTGAGGCAGACGGGGTGCCCGGTTTGACTGCAGATGCCGCCTTGGAAGAAGAAGCCGTTGCCGACAATCTGGATAGTGGCCAGGGCGCCCAACAGGGAAGCGTGGGCCACCGCCCACTTCTCTTTACCTGCTGGAGACCCCCGCGTTTCGCAATCCGATCCAGTTCACGCTGGGGCCTCGTTTCGCTTCAAATTGCCTTTATCTGGCTCGAGACAGAGGAGAGGGTTTTGGTCATCAGTCCTCGATGATTACTTTGAAATTGTGAATGTCGAAATAGCAACGATCCAAGCCTAATCACAGATAGTCTCGAGCCTAATGTGAGTGGCGCTTTTGCTGTATCAAGGTGGTGTTTTCAAATGCAATTTTCTTATTTTTTTTTCTCTTCTTGTTTTTGAATAGTTGTATTGCCAATGCGTACAATTCTACATGGCATGTTAATGGTTCGTGATGACGCCAAACACTCTGTATGCTCCTGAAATCTCTAGATTGGGCATCAATTTGAGCTTCACTGGCGCCTGTAACCTTGCCCTTGCTTCAGTATCCATGACGAAACATGCTTCCACAGGCACAAGTGATTCCCTCGTACTTCAACCGCGTCTTTACATGCTTGAGTTGTAATGCTTGCGTGGCTGAAAGGCGACAACACCTCATATCACATCGCAGCAGGTCCTGACATCCACGCTTGTTACCAACAAGACACTCATCTGTAGTCTCGTCGGTCTCTGTGGTCTCTATATTGACCATTTTGTCTTCCCGGCGGTGGGCCGCCGTAAGACTGATACTGACCTGGTGGCGGTGGAGCAGGAGGCCAGGCCTGCTGATGTCCGTAATGGCCACCACCACCACCGCCGCCATTGTATCCGCCTCGTGGCTGATGGTACGTGGGCGGAGGAGGCGGTGGTATTCCCATTCCAAATCCTTGCGCCCCAGGAGGAGGTGGGAGCCATGAAGGGGGAGGTGCAGATCCATAATTAGGCGGCTGGTAATTGTCCTGTCGCGGATATCCTCCTCTACCGCGGTTTCCATAACCTCGCCCTCCACCTCGGCCATAGTGAACAGGTTCGTGTCGCCCATTCTCGTTGTAGCGACCCAGTGGAACGCCCCCATGGCTACGACCGGAGCGGTTTGCTCTTCCTTGGATGACCTCGATATCGCTTCTGGTCAGGGCTGGTTCCGGCATCTTGACGCCACGAAGCAGCATCGATTTATGCGTATGGCCCGTTGCAGGCATATCATAATAGACGCTACAAGGATCAGCAACTTGGTACTAAACATCACGTATGCAGTGCACATACCTGACTGAGCGATCATAGTCAAGGTCCGGCATAGATTTGCGTTCAAGGGGGTACGTCAAGGACCCATGCGGGACATAATCGTCTTGCTTCTCAACCCTACCAGACAAGCCATCGCTGGTCTTCGGGTTGAGCTTCAATTTCGGTTCTCCTCGCTTCTTGGAGTAGAACTGCGTCAATATCTCATCGTACATATTCTCGTGAGCATCGGAAAAGATGAGGACATCTCTTCCCAGACCGTTCCGAAGCATATCCTGCTCACTAAGCAGCGGATACTTGGCTGTTACCGCAGACAGCAGTCGCGGCATGTCAATAAAGGGTAGCAGGGCTACTCCTTGCCAGGCCATCTTCTTGCCGTTCAAATCTACTTCAAAGTCCTCGGGGTAAAAGTCGATGATTTCGCTGTCCTCGTTAAGCATGAGGTCGTGGAAGATCTCGGGGATTGCATGTCGGGAAGCAGCAGGCAACACACTCATCAACTGCTCAAATGGCTTCGATACCCGTCCCTTTTCGAAGGATATCTCCATCTTGGAAATGTCTTTAAAATCAGCGGCAAAGGGGGCATAATGATAAGGATAATACCACTCCCATGAAGGACAGCCTTGGAAATAGTAGAGCAAGACCCATGCAAGCCCTTCCATGTATGCGCGACCCACGGAAAGACGGAACTCGATGTCGCTTGGGTCTTTGTGGAACTTTTGCTGGTAATATCGATCTTGGTAGCCGTCTTCCCACAGCTTGACGGTGTCAATGGGGCCCTCGTCCGCTGGCGTCGCGGCGTCGGACTTGGGCGTAGGAGCACTTGAGCTATCTTCTGCATCGGGAGCCTTGCGTTTCCCTAGAACGGACGGAGACTCGGTCGTTGCGGCGCCCGCGGTTTTGGCGGCACGGAGCTGGTCTTTGAGCACACTGGCTGCACTCTTGTTGGCAACGTTAGCATCCGGGCCCGCGCGGTTGACAACCATGTCATGAGTGATGGCCCGGGGGGGCTCGTTGGGTAGTGATTCGTAAGTAGACGACGAGAATCCAGCCGAGCTGGCCTCGTCGCCGGCGGCGCCATTCCGGCCGCCCATGCGACCGTTTCTGTTGTTGCGCTGCTCGTTCTCGAGCTTTCTGCGTTTGAACCCGGCTTCACGACGGTCCTCCTGCTCTTTCCTGCGCTTGAAGATGGCATCTTCTTGGATGGCAAGACCGTCGAGGATGAACTGCGCTCTTTCCAGGTCAATATGGCCGTCCTTGGTAACGTAGCCTCCCATGATCGGCAAGTTATCTTTCCAGATGGCAGTCAGAGTATCGATACCATGCTCCCGAATTTCCAGAGCTGGCAAATGAGGCAGGAAATCGTTACCGACGAAACAACACAGGAAGATCCAATCATCGACGGCCCTTTCGAGGTCAAATCGAAAGGGTAGTCCGGGAACCGATAATTCCGCTCCCAGATATTCTCGGAGAACAGCCACATGAAGCCATATGAATGGCTTGAGAGCCACGCCTTTGTCTTTCTCGTCGAACTCGCCATCCTTCTCCTTAGCCTCGCCGCGACAGTTGGCTGCCTCGTGCCCCTTCTGCCCGCACAGCTTGCAGGTCCTTGCTCTTCCTTCCTGAAAGAAGACATCCTCACGTAGGACGCGGAAGTGCGGTTCGTGGGTCGCAAGGCCCAGCATAATCAAATCGGCATCGAGACCATAGATGACGTGGCGGGTGTTAGGATCGTGGTCAGGCGATGCACGCTGGGAGCGGACAAATGACATGATCTTGTGCTCACCCTCCCCGGGCACGGTGGCATCAGAAATGATGACCTTGAGCTTCGCCCAGCCCGGGTCCGTGTTGAGCTTGTACTGACACCAGTAACGTAAACTCGTGGCAAGGATGTCCATGAAAGGTGTTCCAGGTGTGATGGAGTTGGAGTCAAACGCCTTCTTGACCACGGCCTCGGTGGTTTCGACGGGGTAGTCACCTCCATTCTGCTGCTTTAATAACTTGAGAAGTTCCTGCTTCTCTGCCTCCTTCTCCTTGGCTTCCTGCGCTGAGCGAAATCGACGGGATCGTTGCTGGTTCATCTTGGCTCGAGGTGCCACGCCGTCTATCATCCGTTAGCCAGAGGTGTTCGCCGGACTCGACACGACCGTCAATAGGAGGGCATATACTGCTTACCGACGGCGATCATGAGAATCTTTCGCGGTCGCACCATATTCACGACTCGATCAGTGTATCGGAAAATCTCCAACATCATTTCCTCTTCGTCACGCGGCGCCGGCCTATCTTCGGGATGCGAACAAGGATGAACAATGCCGTTCATGTCGAGATAGAGATTATCAAACTCCTCGCCGTTGGGATTCGGGCGCGTGATATCGACAGGAATCGTGCCACCCTCTTCCATCACCAAGGGCTGGTCCTCGATCACGGGCGAGATGATCTTTGGGTATTTCTTTGACAGCCATCGGAAAGCGGCGGGGATACCCATGATGGGCGACTGGTTGCCTCTCGGGCAGACACGCGCGTGTCGCGGAAAGAAATGTTATGGAGCGCGCGATTCGTCCCAGGCTCGAGATGGAGGCGACGATGTCTCGGATTCTTGTTTGTGAAGAGTAAGGTGAGTGAAGTGCCTGTCGCAAGCTCTCGCCTGTTCAGAAGTTCAGGGTTGCCTTGAAGGCTCTGGCCGCTAAACGCGCGTGAGACTAGTACTAAAGCGGTAACATGCAGATGCTAGCGCTCTCCGCATGGAGATATGGCAAGCACCTGAAGAAGTACCAAGAATGCAAAGCAGCAGATATCAAGAATAATAGCAAATGCTGCGAAACCAGCTTAGCAGAACGATAGAAAAAGTATGGGGATAGTTTAAAGAAGCAAGAAGTTCTATGAGTCTCAGGCCTATAAGTACTTCACGGAGACCTCTAGCCTAGTGGTCGATCTATAAGGATCTGTAGGTACCTGGCTTGGAGTACCTCGAGGCCCTGTGGGGCCTGGTCCCCTACCTAAGCACTGGATGCATTTACAGGGGCGGGCTCAATTGAAGCTCCCACCCAGAATTGCGGATAGCTGAACGGCCTACGTTGCATTAATTATTGACCTGTGGCCTGGATCGCAATGCTCGTGTAGCTACCGGATAGCTATCACGCAGCTCCTGGCTATGCTCTTCAGTCTTCCAATGGCCTCGGAAACGAACGACTAGCACAATGTTCTCCATTTCCACTGCTCCCGCGAAGCAGTCCGTGGCCGACACCATTACAGTCCTAAGCGGCCGCCTCAGCTCGGCCACGCTCCTCGAGGATAGGCGGGCTGCCATACTTGGCCTCCGAAGTTTCGCCAAAGACTACCCTGCGTCTGTGTCTTCGGGTGCCCTGAGAAGTCTGATTGGGAGCTTGGCCAACGATGGCGAGGACGTTGACACGGTCAAGGTCGTCCTCGAGACTCTTTTGATGCTGTTTAGCCCCAACGAAAACAGTCCAGAAGCCTCAGACGAGATCGCACTATGGCTGGCCGATGAGTTTACCCAGCGTCAGGAGAACATTACGTTGTTGCTCGACTTCCTCGAAACGGCCGACTTCTACTCTCGTCTATACTCGCTTCAACTACTCAGCGCTATCTTGTCTGCCCGTACCGAGAGAACGGAAGAGTGCGTTTTCACTGCGCCTCTGGGCATATCACGCCTTGTCGCAGTCCTCGACGACCAGCGTGAAGCCATTCGAAACGAAGGAGTCAGTCTTTTGACCTACCTAACACCGACATCTACCGAGATACAGAAGCTGGTGGCCTTTGAAAATGCCTTTGAGCGGGTTTTTGGCATTGTGGAGGCCGATGGAGGGCTTGCCGAGGGCGGAAGGGCAGTCGAGGATTGCTTCATTTTGCTGGCAAATCTTCTACGGCACAATACTTCGAATCAATCCCTCTTCCGCGAAAGCGGTTGCATCAGCAAACTTGCAGATCTGCTCGGTCGACTCCTAAAAGCCTACGATGAAGAGACAGAGATCTCAACCTGGGCCCAAGCGCAACGGAACAGAAACCTGTATGCGTTCCTGGCCGTTGCTCGACTATTTTTGACACCTGGATCAGTCACGACGCACCAGAATCAGACCGCTTTCTGGAAACATGGGCTTGCCTATCAAGTGCTACAGCTTGCTTTTGATCGCGAAGCACAGGTCAACATCAAAGCTGAGGTGAGAAAGTCTTCAAGCACCCTATACGTCTAGTCAATAACCATGTACCGTAGGCCCTGGCCGCATGTGGTGATATAATACGGGACAATGCTAGCCTGCAGGAAAATTTTGCTCAATTCATGGTGCCTGCGCCGCTAGAGAATGCCCCTCCCACAGAAAAAGCCAACGGGACTGCCAAGGTGTATGTCATTGACGGGCTATTGGATCTTACCCTGAATCTCCAAGACTTGGCTTCCTTCGATGTTCGATTTGCGGCATGCGAGTGTCTAAAGGCTTACCTGTCAAACCACACCGAGGTGAGGCAACACTTCTTGGGCAGGGCTATAGAAGGCCATCGATCCGGACGTGACGAGACTTCCAACATCTTGACCGTGCTCCTGAGGCCTTCGGACGACAATGTTGACCCGTATCGGCCATGGTTCGCAGCCACGATTGCCTTCCACCTACTATATGAGCACCCTGCAGCTAAAGCACAAGCATTGGCGCTCACTGAAGGCGACGCTGATCACGGCGAAGAAGTGGTCACGAGCATACAGACCGTCGCTGCTCACTTGACAACCGGCCTACGTCGTGACGATGATCCACGTGTAACGGTGGGCTACTTGACCCTGCTGCTGGGGTGGTTGTTCGAGGACCTTGACGCTGTCAATGACTTCTTGAGTGAAGGGAGCAACGTACAGAGTCTCATCCTGGCTGCCTTGCAACCAGGATCTGCGGGAGGTGAAATAGTTCAAGGCCTTTGCACCATGTTGCTGGGCGTCGCGTACGAATTCTCGACCAAGGACTCACCAATACCACGAGCGTCACTACATTCGATCATACTATCTCGACTTAGTCGGGACACGTACCTTGATAGGCTATCGAAGCTGCGCAGTCACCCGCTGATTCGAGACTTTGAGGTCACGTCTCAGAAACTGGACCCCTCGCTGGGACAGCTGCCCGATGTGTTCTTCGATACGACCTTTGTCAATTTCTTCAAAGATAACTACAGCCGGATAGTCCGCGCCATTGATCGAGAACCGGGACTAGAAATTCCCATCCTGAATGGTTTTCAAAAGGGTATCTCAAGGGACTTGGTGGATTCCCTCCGAGGTCAAGTGGCAGAGCATGCGCAAGAGATCCAAACACTGGAGACCCGTCTCGCCCAAGAACAAGCCGAACACCGAAAACACAGTGAGGAGGCGGCCGCCGAACTGAACAAGCTCCGAACGAGTATGGAGGGACTGCAAAGGGCCCACGAAGCAGAAAGTCGGAAGCGGAAAGACGAGGCCAACAATGAATTACGCGAGCTCAAGATGAAGATGGATGGGCTGCGCGGAAGCCATGACGCTGCTCTAAGGAAGCAGAGGGAGGAGGCAGCCGCTGAGGTGCAGCAGCTGAAGAATGCTCTACAGGGTCTGGAGAGGGCGCACGATGCTGAAACCCGGTATGTTTTCCAATATGATGGGCCTAAAGATTCACATTTCCTGATGGTTATCATAGGAAGCTGCAGAGTCAGCATGCCGTCAAGATTTCCGAGCATGAGAAACAGCTTGCTCAAGTTCGCAAGTCTCTAGAAATGGAAACCGAGCGCATCCAACGACGAACGGTGGCGGAGGCAGCCGATCTCAAGGCGACCATTAGCCGCCTCGAGGTTGATCTTATGAAGGTGAGCTCCTGTCCATGCAGCCATATTTGTTTACTGGTGTACTCACATTTGGTAGATGAACAAGAGCAAGACTCAAGAACTACAAGCCCTCCGTGAAGAGCACTCGAAACAATCCGCCGACTTGTCAGCTACGATCAAGAAGCTCGAGGGAGAGGCGAAGAAGTTCGAAGCACAGGCTGCGCAGGCCAAGAGAAATACCCAGGAGCTCGAGACGCAGCTAGAGCAAGCCGAGAAGAGACGCCAGGAGCTAGAGGCGGAGGTGGAGAAGACGCACGTTGCAATCGACGAGGAGCGTCAGAAGAGCAAAAAGGTGATTCCATCTCCATATCTGCTTGCACTCCATCACTGACTTGGGATGAACAGGCCCAGACGGACCTGACGGAGGCGACAAAGGCCAAGGCTGCGACACAGTCGGAGCTTGACGACTTGCTCATGGTATTTGGGGATCTTGAGGAGAAGGTGGCAAAGTACAAGGTATGTCGAAACAAACCCCCGTGAAGGAGCACGGTACTGACTCTGGTGCGTCTACAGGCCCGCCTGAAGGAGCTCGGTGAGGAGGTGTCGGAAGGAGAGGACGACGAGGACGACGAGGACGATAGTGAAGTCGACTGAGGGAGTCCAACATTGACAATCAGCTGAAAATCTCGGTTCAAGCACATTGCAAGCACAAGGACCCAGCATATTCACACCGGCATTCCACGGGTACAATGACTAAAACATACTCAAAAAGGGGGTATATACGAGCGTTTGAAATAGGACCTGTACATGTACATTTTCGTTTAGATGAAGTAGTAAATAAATGCTAGCCATTGGGTTTTGGTGGTTTTACAGGTGGCTGCATTTTGTTGTGGACATGCGCTGCCCCACCATCCACAACCACTGTGAAAAGCTCTTTCATACCTACAACGAAAGACGGCAAAGACTTTTTCGCCTTCACCTAGATCCCCATTTCATTCACAGAGCAGGCAGGCAATGTCGGACCTAAGCACCTCGAGCAGCTCCGAGGGCGGCGAGGGCGAGTGGCTCGACGTTGACTCCGACTCGGAGCCCCTCACCTTCGCCTCGCTCTTCGACCCCTCCCTCACATTTCCTTCGGCGGGCGCGATGCTGGCGCACACGCGCGAGGCGCACGGCTTCGACCTGCACGCCGTGGTGCGTCGCCTGGATCTGGACTTCCACGGAGCAGTCAGGCTGGTCAACTTCCTCCGGCGGCGCGCCGGCGAGGGGCAGGCCGTGGCGGAGCGCGACGTGCGGGCCGAGGACTTTGCGGGCGACGAGTTCCTCAAGCCGGCGCTGGACAACGACGCGCTGCTCTTCTCGCTCGACGAGGTCCTGCAGGGCGCCGAGGAGGGCGCCGAGGAGGCCGACGCAGCCCTGAAGAGGAGGAACAGGGAGCTCGAGGAGCAGCTGGAGGCGCTGCGGAACCAGTTCGACAGCTACCGCCTGGTCGCGCAGGAGACGCTTGATCGCCGCTGGGGCGACGACGCAGAGCCGCAGGGTGCCAGGGCGGGAGCGGCGCCCGCGCCGGCCAAGAGGACGACGCACGATTACTACTTTGAGTCGTATGCCCAGTACGGTATGTGGAAGAAAAGAATAGAACGGACAGAGGAAACGGAGACGTGAGAGGATAAGGGGGAAGGGAGCGCTGATTTAAGTGGGTGTAGATATTCATGAGACCATGTTGAAGGACAGCGTGCGGACGGATGCGTACCGCGACTTCATCTACGGCAATAAGCACCTCTTCAAGGACAAGGTAGTTCTCGACATTGGCTGTGGTACAGGTAAGAACACGCAACCGCATTCCCTTCCTTAGATACACTGTTCACACCAAGGCCCCCCTCCCAGGCATCCTCAGCATGTTCTGCGCCAAGGCGGGCGCCTCGCGGGTCATCGCCGTCGACCGCTCCGACATCATCGTCAAGGCGCAGGAGAACATCTTCAACAACGGGCTCTCGTCCGTCATCACCTGCGTGCGCGGCGCCATCGAGGACGTGGTGCTGCCCGTCGCCGAGGTCGACGTCATCGTCAGCGAGTGGATGGGCTACTGCCTGCTGTACGAGGCCATGCTGCCCAGCGTGCTCTACGCCCGCGACAGGTACCTCCGCAAGGACACGGGCATCATGGCGCCCAGCTCCGCCACGCTGTGGGTCGCGCCGCTCGCCGACCCGGCCTTCACCGCGGACCACATTGATTTCTGGAGGGACGTGTACGGCTTTGATATGAAGGCCATGCAGGAGGGTATCTATGAGGACGTCAGGATCCAGACCATGCCCAAGGCTGCCGTCTGCGGCGAGCCGTTCCCGTTCCGCGTGCTGGACCTGCGGACCGTGAAAACCCAAGATCTGGTCTTCACCGCGCAGTGGAAGTCCACCCTGACCCGCGACGTCGACCGGCTGGACGGCTTCCTCATCTGGTTCGACAACTTCTTCGACACGTCCCCCACCGACCCCCTCCCCGACGCCCACACCACGCCCGAGACTTGGGCCAAGAAAAACCCGGGCAGCGTGGCCTTCAGCACGGGGCCCTTCGGCACCGAGACGCACTGGAAGCAGGGCACGCTGCTCGTCCCCGCCGACAAGTCCAAGGACGCGCTCGCTTCGGGGACGCAGATCGAGGGGGACATCACGTACGCCGCGCTCAAGGAGAACGAGCGGGCGTTGACCATCTCCGGGTCGTGGACGGTGGCCGGTCATGAGAAGCAGTCGTGCGAGTGGAGTCTGAAGTAGAGGCTTGAGGAAGGAAAAGAAAGGGTAACAAAAGAAATGGCGTTTTTGTGTGTCGGTTAGAGAAAAGTTCCTTGGGTGAATTAAAGATGAGGGACTTTCAGGCTTTGAAGAAGTAGATTCACGATGCTGAGGAACCCTTCACCGAGGATAAACCCCTAATCAACGGGTAAGCGTAACGCTTGCGTTGAGGGAGGTTTTTTTTTTTTTTTTTTGAACATACCGATGCAAGGATGATCAGCGGCGTGCTCGACCGCTTCAACCGCTGACCCCAGTACCAAGCGAACAAGCCGCCAATGGCACGCGCCAAGGTGAACGAAGGCACATTGTACATGCCTTTAGGTGGTCAGCCTCTGCCGAATGCCCATCATCCGGTACGGGTAACCTTGACTTACCGATAGCCACCGCGATGCCACCAGGAACCCACTTGCGCCACGGCTTGTTCACGGAGACGGTCCTCAGGATCGTTGCACACGCGAATAGCGCGGCGGCGCCGATGGCCCATTCCTTGGCCATGTACGGCAGTCCCTGGCCTGTGACGAGTCTAGCAGTGAATATCCAGACGTAGGCCGTCGGGACCTGGAAGAGATCGCCCGGAATCTCGTAGACCCTTGTGCGAACCCAACGTCAGCACAATCGTCAACCCCTAGTGTAATCCGTGGCCACTTACACGGTGTAGAGTCGGTAGATAAAGGCACTGAAGACGGCGCCGACGCTGGCACCGATGACCTGGCCCCAGAACTGGGCTTTCGGCGCCGCGCCCAGCAAATGGCCCGTCTTGAGATCCTGCATGAGATCACCAGCTTGTAAAGCGCCCTATCGCAAATTATCAGAGTGGAACAGCCAAATCACAGTGATATACAAGCTTACCGCTTCAGACTACAATCACCAAGGTCAGCACTTCATCAACCACACGCCACGGGGGTTAGAGTAAAACCTACGACAGCACCAGCGACCAAGTTGATCAACACGCTCGCCTTGTTCGACTGCGGAATGACAAACGCAAAAATCAGCTGCGCCAGCTTGCTGATCCCCGAGACGGGGTTGAGGTCCGTCTCGCCCAGCGCCCTCACGCCCATGATGCTCAGCACCAGCGCCATCAGCACCGCTAACACGTTGGCGTACAGCGGGACGAGGTTGCCGAAGACGATATGAACCGTCACCACGCAGAGCAGTATCGACGCGGTGAGCCCGACGATGACGGTTAGCCTACTGACGCGCTGGTCGGGCGGGGCGTCTTCCTCCTCCTGCTCTTCCTTGCCGTCGTCCACCGAGTCGTCGTCGTCTCGGTCCTCGATGGGGTCCGCGGATAAGTCTTGGTCATGGGCGTGGTCTTGACTGGGGATCTGCGAGTACCGGTACGAAGCTCCTCGAAGACGTTGCCACAGTCTTGTACCTTGCAGCCTCTCCACCAACTTCTTCGCCCTCGGCTCGATGACTGGTCCCAGCAGCGGCCTCAACGCCACATAGGAAAGACTGACGATGGCATCCACCAGCATGATAGCCAGCGAAACCCACACAATCCACCCTTTGCTGCCGTGCTCCCAATCGTCCACATCCCCCGGCGCCCACCCCTTCTTCTTCGCCAGCGGACTGAGCACGCCCCATCCCACCACCGCACCCAGCAGCATGTGCATCGTCGTCTCCGTGCCCATGATGATGCCCTGGCCGACGTACGCCAGACTCGGGTTCAGCGTCCACAGCCAGGTGCTCGCCGCTGCGCTGCCGAAGATAGGGATGTTGCGCAGCACGGGCACGAAGTATGTCGCCACGGTAAAGATGCCCGACGCCAGGAAGCACGTGAGAAGAAGCCGCATGTTGGATGCCCACTCCGACTTCTCCGCTGCCGTCGGCTCCGGGTCACCGTCGGGCTCGGTGTCGAGGGAATCCCGGCCCGGTGCAAGCAGGGGCGGCTCGTCTTCCTTCGGCACAAGACTCGCAAAGCCCCCCTTAGCAGCGGCATCCATCTCCTTCTTGGACGAATTCGCATTCCTTCCGTGCAGAATCGAAATAAGCACCGCGGTACTGAACCCGCTTGGAAACCTCAGCCGCTCCTTGATGATAACCTGCCTCCGCAGCGGCACCGCAAACACCACCCCGAAGTAGCACAGCCCAATGGACCACACAATCAGCTGCCAGGTCCCGAGGCGCAGCGGGCCCATCTCGTCCTCGGCCAGGAGGTACTCCATGGCGGGGATCACGCCGACGAGGCCGCACCCCAGGGGCATGATGGCCATGCCGCACGCCACGCTCTGCACCAGCACGTTCTCCACCGGCGAGAAGGGGAACCGCAGGTGCGGCCGCAGCAGGCGGAAGACGCCGAAGCCCATGAGGCTGGCGGGCATGGACATGATGGACACCCAGCCCGTCTGCAGGCCGAAGTAGACGTTGGCCGCGCAGATGACGGTGCCGACGGCCAGGCCAGCCGCCACGCCGCGGACGGTGAAACTGCGCCCGGGAGGCATCGTTCGAGCCATGGTGGTTGGTCGTTTACAGGGGCTTTGTTGCAAGTCGTTGGCACTGGTTGCTTCAACGCATGTTTGTGCAGTAGGTGCTGTAGATGCTGATACGAGGTAGGACGTGCTGGGGCTGCCTGGTTAGTGCCTGCTAGAGCGCTGACAAATAACCTGAGCCTCACGATGACGACAGGTCAAGGGATGGCACGATCTCAACCGCTGAAAAGACTCCAGTAGTAGTTGCTTCAACTAACGGTAGAGTATCATTTGATATGAATGTACGATGATATACTGCAACGCGTTACAAAGTCTGACAAACATCGGCCGCGCAGCCTTTGGTACGATCTGATGCGTCGTGCCTTGGCCTCATGTAAGACAACCAACCCCATGTACATGACAACCTCCACCACCCCCTGCATAGCCGTACATCAACAACTTCTCAGAAGCCAAAACTATCCAACAGTGATCCGGCGTCTGGCTCCACGAACGTCGTCGGCTGCTTCGACGCCGCAGTCTTCGTCCCGTCCTCCTTCTGCAGTCCCAGCCCATTCAGCTTGACCGACGGCCTATCGTCCACCACCAGAGAGCTGCGTCGCCTCAAGAGCTTCAAGGGGTTGACTTCACCACCCAGCCCTGCCGCAGAAGTGCGCTGGAACTCCCAATTTCTCACTTTTTTTTTTGGGAGGGGGGGCCGAGTCAGCAAGCAAATCGCTGCGTGTACGTAGAGCATTGGGGGCGAGGGTGGCATACCTAGATCGAGTCCCAACAAATCACACCCCATCCTGTCATACAGCTTCGCGCTGTGCAGCACAAACTCCCATTCCACCTTTGGCGTGATCTTGGATGCTCCGCGGAGCGTTTGCACCGTCTTCTCACGCAGCTGCGAGTACAGGACCACCAGGGCAGGGTCATCGGTGAGGAATAGACGCGACTTCATATCCGGCGAGCATGGTGTCTCGACCAGCGCGTAAACGGGAGTCTGCCAGTGGTCAATTATCAGTGCAGTTCTAGACGCCTGTATCGGAGGAAATGTGCCGGTGATGCTTACAATAAGGGCTCTAACTGCCATGTCTTTCCGTCCCAGCATCCAGAAAGCCCACGATGCAAGCCATCGGTTGCCCTTTTGTGCGGCCAGAGGCAGAACCTCCTCATGCAGTAGTTTGTTAAACACAGCGCCGTTGTCCCCTCCGTACACTCGGCATATCGCAATCGCCAGTTGCATATCATTCAGCTGATGGAGGCACACGTTGGCGGCATCTTCCAGATGATCGGCAAGCAAGAAGAAGGCAGCAGCGTATTCTACCCTTGGTTAGCACGACCGGCACATACAGCCCCGGGTTCTACTTCCACTTACTAAATCGTCGTTTGCTAAGCAGTGCATACGCATTTTTCAGCGCCGCCGTCTTCCACTTTGGCTCGTCGAAATTGTTGGCAAGCAGCTTCTGGGTCGCCGCCCGTTCCCTGTTCCCCGTTGCCATACGCCACAGGCCCTGCAGTACCGTCTTTTTCCGCAATGCAAGGTAGAGTAGACTGCAGTCGACGGGGTTCTTCTCTTCGCTCTTGGTATATTCATTTCTCGCCACAATTTCAAACTGCGCTTTCTGCGTGATGTTAGCACCATCCACACAGGTCCTCCTTTCATTCACTTACCAGAGCAGTTGGGTCGGATAACCACATGAACAGACCGCTCTCGCGCGCATGTTCCCATTGTATCTTCCCATGATACTGCCGCGACACAAAGTCCACAAGAATATCTTGACTACCCGAGTGAAAGGCCCAGCTAATCTCTCGCCAGGACAATTGCATCTCATTTGTCCTCCCCTTTCGAAGGGCATGTTGGCGGAAGAACAGTACAAAGCGCGCTCCATTCTCGTCCATGGACCGCCGATGCCGCTCCACTAGTGCTGAGCACTCGACAATGTCAGCGAGCTGGATTTGCTCATGGCCAGACAACTGGGGAATGCTAATCTTGGTCAACTTTTCGTTCACCGCCGTTGCGGTCTGGTCGGTGAAGGAGTCGTCT
Source organism: Stachybotrys chlorohalonatus IBT 40285 (assembly GCA_000732775.1). Taxonomy (NCBI): domain Eukaryota; kingdom Fungi; phylum Ascomycota; class Sordariomycetes; order Hypocreales; family Stachybotryaceae; genus Stachybotrys; species Stachybotrys chlorohalonatus. The sequence continues at coordinate 96,292 of KL660688.1, read as the reverse complement.
TCGTCGTCATCGTAACTATCGCCATTGAAATAAGACGCCCCTCTCCCCTTCATTTTGGTCTTTGGTTCCTGGGTGATGTAAAATTCGTTGGGGTCGAGCCCCAGATAATCATCGATAATATCCCCCGTTACGAAATACTTGAGCGTCTTGTGCAGCGCTACGAGAATCCGTCGTACCAAATCGCTCTTTCCCGAGAGAATGCACTGGCTAAGGAAATGAGGATGAAAGACTGGGAGTGGACCGTTGAACCGCTTCACCGCATCAAACAGGTCCCAGGCCCCGTCTTTGCGGGTTGGAAGACGAAGATCTGCCTTGAGAGCATTCGAGATTCCGACTCGCCGGTCATGGACAAACATCTGATGGCCCGAGCCAATAACTAAATGACCGTCTCCAAGCCATGCTGAATCGCCAATCGGATGCGGCGTCAAGTCTCGAATACTGATTTCCCGGATCGGGGCCCAGGCCGGTCCCTTGTTTAGATAGTCAAACCGCATCTGTGCGAGCACCACCACACGGTAAGGAAACCCAATGGCCAAAATCGCCTGCGAATCCGGCGTCGAGGTCCAATCCAGATCTTGCACCACGTCATGCTGATCATAGTCTGCCTCGTACTCGAGCTGCGACCCGCCAATGTTCCAGATTGTGACTTTGGACCTGGTGGAGTTGACCAGCGCCGCTTTCTTGAGCATGCTGCCGCTGACCAGGCTTGGGTTCGACAATCCTGTTTCCATGCTGGACGTAGATAGCCAGTCCACGCGCCGCCTGTCCAGATCCACCCGAGCTGTCCAAAAGTCCACGCGGCCAGAGGTTGTATATGAGATGGCCACATCACGAGCAAACACGTCCAGAAAACCAGAGACCAACGGCGTTGCGCCAGCAGGGTCGACGGGAAGAACGTAGGCCAGCCCCTCCACATCCTTCCACTCGAACTGGCAAAACTCCTGCAGATTCGCGCCGCTGGTGGTATTAGTGTCTTCAAAATACTTGGGCAGAGTGACCTCCCAGACAACTCCCTGCCGTTCCGACGTGACTGTTGCAATATGAGCCGTCGTGTAGTCCTTAAAATGCGGACGAGGCAGGATAATCAGACATAATGGCTGCCCTTTGGCCTCGAGCTGAACCTCGGCGAGAGGCGAAGCCTTTGCTGTCCGGCAATCCCATAGCGTCACAGTCCCATCGCGAAGAGCCAATACGAAGCGGCCTTTGCGGAATACGCAGAGACGATGAAGGCTTCCCCGGTTGGGGATAATGCTTTGTCGGATGAGGCTGTAGCCTGTTGTCTGTGGTGTTTTTTGGGTGTGTCTCCACACGATACTCTCGCCAGCAGACGTCCGAGACACAATGGCTCGGCCACTGAAATTGCGTATTATCTTCTTGATCGAAGCCGAGTGACCGGACCAGATGGTGCTTAGTTTGAAGCGTCGGTCATTCGTCGTGGGGTCCAGCAGATCCGCCACGTTGCTGGCAAAGACACCTATGCGCCCGTCGAAAGAGTGTACAAGCACATGCAGGTCGCCGCTCTTTTTGTCAGTGTATGCCTGAACCTCGAAATGGGGTGCGTCTTGACCCGAGAGAAGCCCGCCTAGCTTCTCAAACTGCTGAGAATGAACTTGCGCAATGCTGAAGACACTAGGCTTCGCTGCCGTGTCACTGCCGACGTTCTCCAAAGCCCAGGCAGACATATTCCCATCGCCGTCCATGACGATACACAGTTCGGGGTTCTTGTTCGCAACAGCAACCAGGTGGTCCAGCGCGACATCGTCCTGGCTCGAGTCATCCGCCATGCGATCCTGCACCGCCCGCTCCACCGAAGCCGTAAAGTCGCGTCCATCCACCATGAAAACAAGCTGCACGGGTCTTGCGTTCGGTTGCTCCCGCGGCGACAAGCCCACGTTTATTTTACTCCAAAGCTTCCAGTGCTGTCCATTTTGTGTCTCGGTCGGGATCCAGATACGAACCTGGTTGTCCAGACAGAATGTGTAGAGGACGTTTTCGGCCGCCTGCTCGATGTGAAAGGGCTTGCGCCACTTGAGGGAGGTTACAATATCGGGATGGCGGAGGTACGTGAGGTCGAATGTCGTGTCGTCCTGGCCGTAGTTTAATCGGCGCCATACCTTGGGCAGGCGATCGTATTGGCTGATGGTGGCGATGTAGGCTGAATCGTACGACAGAAACGCCGACTTGGCATGGCAAGGCAGGTCCTTTTCCCACACAAGCTCCTCTTGGCCTCTTGTCGAGAACAGATACAGCGAGCTCGTGGCGACCAGAAGCTCGTCGGAGCCGCCCCAGGACAAGCAACATGCAGCCTCGGTATTCGGACTCGGGATCGGGAAGGATGATTCCAACGCCCACTGTCGCACAGTTAGCCTCCTCGGCCAGTACGGCACCTATAGAGCCCAAGACCCGAACCTTCAATGAGTCCTCGTATTCTCCAAACGGCTTGTACACGCGGACCTGCGCGGCCGTGCACGTTGCGATCTTGCCCGTCGCTTCGTTGACCGCGATGGCCTCAAGGTGCATCTCGTCATCATCGTAGAGGGTCTGGAGGATGTTTTTGGCGCCGTCGAGGATAGTAAATGCATTTCCTGATATGTACGCCTGCGGAGTTGGACGTTTACTTAGCCATGGTGCCAACACAAGGGTCGTCGCATCGAGGATGGGCTCACATTGATATGGCGCTTGTTCCAATGCCCCGTGGCCAGAGCTTGGAGCCGAGCCGGCGGCTGCCCCGGGAGGACGGCGCTCATCCTACTAGCAAGTAACGGGAGGCCGCATGTCCAGGAGTTATATCGTCGCTGGGAGAAGAGGGGTTGTGTTGGTGGATGTTCGTGGTGAACAGCTAACAGAGCTGAAGCTCCTGTGACAAGACCCCAGCGCCGACATGACGCAACAGGCAGCTGCAGGTGCCACCACGCCATGGAATCCACCCACCAATGGCTCACCCGATTGACCCTCATGCAAACCAGCATTCGATACGGCACTTATCAACAATCCGTGACACGTCGTGTCAAGAAGAAACATTTTCAATTCATTCAAGTCATTGGTCCTATCTCAAGCCCTATAAATTCCTTCTAACACTCAAACTCTCACTGGGTATCCAAACAAAATCACCTGCACCAAGACAAAGAACCGTTCCCGCATCAAACAAGTCAGGCCCAACCATCGCTCTCTTGAAACATGCGAATCCATCATAATCCTCCCATCACAACGGTCCTGCCACGCCGGAGAGAGACTCTGCAAACCCCATCCGCGGAAGACGCGTGCCCCGGCCCCCCAGGGACTTGCTGCTGGTGCTCTTCACCACCGGCGCAAACATATCCAGTGGTGCCGCTGGTCGTTGCGACTGGGCTGCCGTGGGCTGCGGTGTCGAGACAGTAGTTGATTGTCTGAATATTGGTCCTCGAGAGTTCGGTGCAGCGGGCCGATACCGACCTCCAGCAGCATCACTTCGGGCCATTGCTGAAAGAGGATTCATCTGTGGCTGCGATGGTGGCATTCCCGGTCGCGTCTGCTGCGCATTCTGCATGTCAAACACGGGGTTCAGGTGAACCGGCACCGGCGCCCTTGGCGTCGTAGACGGGTATCCAAACGAGGCACCTGGTCCCCTTCCAACACCGCCTTCAAGCTGCAACGCTCTTATTCTTGGGTCTCCTAGCATCATCGGCTCAGCAATCGGCACCTCCTCCGCCTCAGTGACGGGGTCCATTTGTGACCGCCTCCCATGGAGCAGGGATCCTGTCCAGCGGCTAGGTGTCTCAATGAGACTCGCCAAATCATCTGGGCGGTACGGTGTGCTCTTGGCCAATCCTCTTGACGTAGCCAGGTTCTTCCAGCTATTCCGATACCCTGCGCTGGATCTGTATATTGCAGTTGTGCGGTGTCTCGGGTCTGGGATCGCCAGCTTCGTTGGCTCAGCGCTCTGCCGCCATAATTTGAGCGCTTGGTTCCGTTTCTCGCGTTGGTGCCGCTGCCACGCAACGGCAGCCGTGTGCGCCTGGCCCCCTTGCTGCATCGAAGCAATCGACCACACCTTGAGATACTGGTGTCGAGTATCGTCTCCCCACGCGTCCCAAGCCTCCAGGTGCTGCTGCTCGTGCCGTTGCGTGCTCTCCGTCCATGCCGCCAGCCACCGCTGCGCGTATTGCCGGTTTGTAGAGTTCGATATTTGCTTGTGCTCGTCCGTCGACCGCTGCCAAATGTCAAGTACCATCCTCTGGCGACGGTTCCGTTCCTGCTCGTCGCATTGTGCCGCAGCGCGTGCCGCTTCGTCGTTCAGCGCCGCCGTAACCTGCCATCGGTCCAGCGCCGCGTAGAAATTCCGTTTCTTCTTAGCAGATGAGAATTGCTCGTACTTGGCCTGGAGGATTCGCTTCAAACGTCGCTTCTCCTGCTCATCATGACGTTTCATGGCATATTCCAGAACGTCCAAAGCCCGGTTCGCGCTGATGTAGAGATCCACGCGGGTGTGTCTCTGGGTCAAGATTGAGTGGTCTTTGTGAGCCTGATGGAGTGACCTCAGGTACTTCGTCCTCAAGCTTTTGTTACCAACAGTTCTGGCCTTGTCCAATTGCTCTTGGTCCTCCTGACATCTGCCGAGCCACTTGTCAAATACTCGTGATACCATTTGATATTCGTTTCTCCAGACAAAAGCCTCGGCTCTCGCTCGCAGATTCCATTCAGCAAGAGCTCGCTCGGCCTTCGCCATCAGAGTGTATTGTCGGTAAGACTTTGCGCGCTTCCCAGCCTCGGCTTGATCCCACCACTTCCGTAGACATGCCAAAGACAGCCGCCTCTGGTGGAACAACCGGGCCGCCTCACCCACCGTAAGATGAGTATCCGTTTCCCGAACCCAATTAACAAGCGCATCCGCCCTGGCGAACCGTACTTTGTCTACCGCTATAGCCTGGCCCAACGCAATACTGTCCGATGCGTAGTCCATCCACTTGGTCACGGCCGTAGCTTTCTGCTGATTCACCAATTTTTGACGCGCCGCATGCTCAGCACGGTGACAAGTCCAGCGGTCAAGCACCCGGTGTATAGTCTCACGTCGATGGGTGCTGGCCAATGCTTGAGCAGCGTTTCTAAACTGCTCTTCCTGGACCGCGACCGCACGACGCAGTTTCTGGAGCGCAGTCTTCGCCTTTAGGTCATCTACGGCCGCAGTGGTTTCGAGCGGCATCTGCGCCCAGGCCCGAAAACAACGAAAACGAATCATGTGCCTCCTGGCAACTGCCTCGCGCTCCAGCCTTCGGGCGGTCCTGTCGGCCCAGTGGTTAAAGGCCCTGCTCGCAAGCCAGATCTCACGCGCACGAGCCGCGCGTCTCATCATTCGAGCATACTCCTCCTCAGCCGTTATGGGAGCTCGTGGGGGCGTAGCAGGAGGCTGAGCTTCCCATGAAACCTCCTCGACAGGAACTATGTCCTGCGTCAGAGGCTCAGCTTGTGGTTCCAGAGAACCCTCCCCGTGGTGTTGTACAACTTCCGGCGCCTTTCGATGAATGGTGATTGACGGCTCTGTGACTTCGAGGATCGGTTGCATAGGGCCCTGTTTTCTGACTGGTTGGCTTTGCTCATGCGTCTTTGCCACCTCGAGTACCTTCTCTTGAGTCATGGCCTGCTGCTTGAACCCGTTGAAGCGGCGATTGTTAGCTTGCGGTCGGCGCATGTTCGACAGGCCGCGCCATCGATCGAACACAGAGATCAAGGCAGCCTTTCGTGCTTCGCTCGCCGTCGGTCCTTGCCCATCGTGGACAGGTTGTGTGGGTGCTGAGGGCTGTGTTTCCGCTTGGGTAACCGGTGGGCGCTCAACAAACGGTTCTTCGTGGTCATGGTCATGGTCATGATCATGGTCATCATGTGACTCTTCGGCCCGATAATCGTGTTCCATGGGGTCGTGCCGCGATTCCGATTCGTGAATATGCCACCCATTCGTCCGAGGCGGCGGCATGAACTGATTTTCGTAGACATCCTCTCTTTCCTGTTCTTCTCCATCCTCCGCTACTTCACCCCCCTCCCACTCCTCATCAACAGACGACGATTCATAGTGCCCATCAGCCACGGGCACGAATGCTGGTCCCAGCTCCACGGGAGCCTGCACCGCACCATCTCCCGGGAGCCCATGTATCGGTTTCGTCGAGCGCAGGATCCGCGGCGGCGACAAGCTCTCCGCCCGAGAGCCAGACACGGACCCTTCGCCCATGGCAGAGGTGTTGTCGCTGTGCTCAAGCACGATCCCCATGCGCGCCAGCGTGGCCTGGAACTTCCCCACGAGCGTCGCATCACCGCGCTCGCCCCCTATTCGGAAGATGAAGGCCGATATGTGGTGATCCGTGTCCGGGTCGATGCCGTGTCGAGGTAGGACCGTGTCGTAGGCCTTGAAGAGCGCTGCGGCGGGCAGAGGCCTCGGCGGCGGCGCGTTCTCGATGTCATGCTGCGCAGCAGTTACGATCTCGTAAAGAATGGCAATATCTGTAGTCATTCGCACATTAGAAAAGTCCCGGTCGTCTGTTTAGCTCTTACGACCCCAGCGCAGTCGCACCTTGGTTCGAGTAATACGGCTCCTGGCTCGTATGAGTCCAGCCCGGAGTGCCGGCGCGGCCATCGTCGTCGTCGTCGTCGGACGGCTCAAAAGAATTAATAGCCTGGGAATATGTGTACGCCACTAAATCCAAAGTTAGCGATGCACCCCTCCGCAACAAGGACAATGAAAAGCCAGCATACTCGAGGCGAGGAGTCGACCTTGTTATCGATCCATAATCGATAACAAAGACGGTACACGCTGCAAGGCAAAGCGCAGTAGTTGGAAACTATCGTAGAGATTCGAATTGGATCGTAGGAAGTCAGGGCGTTGGTTTCGTGGGCTAAATGTGGTGGTTGGGGATGGATGCGCTGGTGTGTGTCGACCGGACGGCATTCAGAGTTTCTGTATGGCTATTGTCGCGTTTAGAGCAGCACAGTGTGGCTGGCGCGCGCACCCCCAATTTTTTGGCTCGACGAGGGTCTTTTTCGCGTTCGCCAGGGCCACCAAAGCCGGTCGCTAAACAGCGTTAGTCAGCCATTATCACCATCATCAATCTACAATACCTGCCCATGACGGTCATTCTTTGATACAAGCTCTTCTTCTACGAATCAACTCAAGACTCATTATTACACCATATATTTCAATTCTCAACAATTTCTCAACATGACGCGCACGGCGACTCGTCCCATTCAGAAATTCGCCAAAGCCGTCTCTCAGTGCTCTGTCGAAGTATGACCACCTCTAAACCTCATCTTGTCCCATCAGTATCAGATCACTGACCCGACGCTTGTAACCAGGCATCTGCCTACGGCAAGTGTATCGTGGCCGACTATAACGCCGTCCACAAGAACCAGTGTGCAAAGGAATTCATGCGGTTGAAGGATTGCTACCTAGTCAGTCTCCAAACCATGGCATCGTTACATACTCCATCCTTACCGTTCACTCTTATATAGGCGGCATCGAAGAAGTAAATGAAAAGAAGCGGCATCGGCTTGCTCTTAACTTTTTCTTTTCTTCTACAGCACATAATATAGACAACTAGCGCAATCTATCATCTTTTTAAAGCTTCAGTAACCGCAGGCCCAACATCGCTCCCTGCACCTCAAACTCTTCATCGATGATGAGGCCATCCGCATTCTCACCCTCGTTCTGCTTCTCAACCGGTCTGCGCAGTGCCTTTTCAAACGCTCTTACTTGCGAGTCGAAGATGGTCGACATGCCCACGTTCTCGGGATCCGACAGCACGCGGTACTCCATCTTCACGTCGTCGGTCGGCTCCAGCCCAGCCTTCTTCCGCAGTCGCTGCACACGGTTCACAATCTCTCGCGCCAGGCCCTCCTCTGCAAGCTCTGGGTACAGCTCCGTGTCGAGAATGGTCAGTACGTCGCCGTCGGTGTTGGTCTCGAGCTTCTTTGATGCTTCGTCCTCCTTGATGCCTCGCTTGACAACAAGATCACCCTTCTGCAGCGGAATACCGTCCACCAAGATCTCGCCGTCCTTGATGTAACCCTTCACTTGATCGCTTGTCAGTCCTGGCAGGCCCTTTTTGACGCGAGCCATGTCCTTCTTCAGCTTCTTGCCTAGCACTGGCCAGTCCGCGTTTACGCTGTACTGGACGTTGTACTTGTCCTCGTCGCTTGATAGTACCAGGTCCCGAATGTTCATCTCCTCGGTGATGTAGGTCTCGAGTGATTTAACGTCGTCGAGGTACTGCTTGTCATAATGCAGTACCACCAGGGTCTTGAGAGGCGTCTTCAAGCCAATGGTTCTGCGTTCGCGTGATATCCTAGCCAGTTCAATCACCTTCTGCATCCTGCTCACCCTGCGTTCAACTTCGGCATCGAATAATTCTTGTCGTACTTCCGGGAATGGCAGGAAGTGAACGCTTCGTGCATCCTCGCCTTGCAATTCAGCCGGAATATAAGCGAGTAGCTTTTGGTAGATGGTATCGCTGAGGAAAGGCGTAAAAGGAGCAAGGCCACGGCATAAGGTGAAGAGCACCTCGAACAGAGCATTGAGTGCATGGCGTGTATCTTCCAGGCCGTACTCGCCCTTTAATCGGCGACGGTTGAATCGAATGTACCAGTTGGTGGTGTTGTCGATGAGTTCTAGCAGTCGCGGCACAACTGTATACAGACGGTAACCTAAACCCCTTGTTAACGTACGGATCTTACCTCTGTCGCATTGACAGCATACCTTTCATCTCTTGGTTCACAAATTCCAGCAAGCTTTGGCAGCTTGCAAGAATCCACTTGTCCATGACATTGGTGTTGGTGGTCTCCAGCTCCGTGTCCCACTTGTAATCGACATTTTCCACCTTTTTTAACAAGGCAACCTGGTTCTCAAAGAACTTGTAGCTGTTCCACAGCGGCAGCAAGACCTTTTGCACCACCTCTTTGACGCCCGACTCCTTGAAGCGCAATGGCTCCGCACGCACAACCGGCGAGTTGATGAGGTACAAGCGCAGCGCATCGGAGCCGTACTTGCGCATGACGATTCCGGGGTCGGGGTAGTTCTTGAGTCGCTTGGACATCTTCTTTCCGTCCTCGGCGAGGACGATACCGTTGACGACGCAGTTCTGGAAGGGAGACTTTCCAAAAAGACTAGTGCCGAGGACAAGAAGCGTGTAGAACCAGCCTCTTGTCTGATCCAAACCTTCAGCGATGAAGTCACCAGGGAAGGATTTTTCGAATTTATCGGAGTTCTCGAAGGGGTAGTGTTGGCTGGCATAGGGCATGCTGCCAGACTCGAACCAGCAGTCGAAAACCTCCTCGACACGCTTCAGGACACCCTTGCCCTGTTTGCTGGGGATGGTGATGTTGTCGATCTTGTCTCGGTGGAGATCGTTGATCTCGCCTTCGTACCCGCTGAGCTCCTTCAGCTCCGCGATGCTGCCGACACATACGCGCTCCTCGAGGTCATCGCTGACCCAAAGAGGGATGGGGGTACCCCAGTAACGGTTCCTGCCCACGTTCCAGTCGCGCGCGTTGGCGATCCAGCTGGCGAAACGCTTCTCCTTGACGTTTGACGGAACCCAGTGCGAGCCCTCGATGTTCTTGAGCATCTCCGGAATGATCTGGGGGATGCGGATGAACCAGGATGGAACCGCCCTGTAGATGAGGGGCGTGTCGGATCGAGGACACATGGGGTAGGAGTGCCTCAAGCTCGTGTCGGCAACCAATCGTCCAGTTCCCTTCAGGTACTTGACAATATGCTTGTCGGCCTCCTTGACATGCATGCCCACAAAGTCACGGACTCGCTCGGTGAAGTGGCCAGTGTCCGTCAAGGGGTCAGGGGGCGGTCGCTTCTCCGTGATGATGCCAGCGTCCTTGGCCACATTGTAATCATCCTCACCAAAAGCCGGAGCCTGGTGGACGATACCAGTACCGCTGTCAGCGGTAACGTAGGTGCCGTTCAAGACGCGGAAGCCGACATCCTTGAAATCCTCGTAGAAGTAGTCGAACGGGGGCTGGTACGTCCAACCCAGCATGTCTTTTCCGAGCACCTTACCGACAATGGTGTACTTGGCCTTCTTCGGGTCCTTGTATAGCGTGGTCAAGAGCTTTTCTAGGATGATGTATGTCTTTCCGGACTTTTCGTCCTTGACCTTGGCGTACTCGAAATCGGGATGGGCGCACAGCCCGGTGTGCGAAGGTAGGGTCCAGGGGGTGGTTGTCCAGGCCAACAAGCACGTCTCTGGGTCGTCGTTGAGCGGAAAGGCGATGACAACGGCGGGGTCGTTGACGTCTTGGTAGTTTTGGTTGGCCTCGAAGTTGCTCAAAGCCGTTGTCAGGACTGTCGAGTAGGGCATCACACGATATCCCTGGTAGACCTGCCCCTTTTCGTGTAGCTGCTTGAAAACCCACCACACCGATTCCATGAATTTGGGATCCATGGTCTGATCTTGTTAACACTTTCATCGACACACGTTGGTCTTTGCAAATGCTCACCTTGTAGTCGTTGTCAAAGTCAATCCAACGGCCAAGCCGCTCAACCGTCTCGCGCCACTCGGAGGCATAGCGCATGACAATGGCTCTGCACTCCTCGTTGTACTTGGCGATACCGATCTTGTTGACAGCCTCCTTCCCAGAAATCCCCAGCTTCTTGTCAATCTCGTGCTCAATGGGCAACCCGTGGGTGTCCCAGCCGAAGCGTCGCTCGACGTGGTAGCCCTTCATGGACCAGTAGCGGGGGATGATGTCCTTGATGGTCGATGCCAGCAAGTGGCCGTAGTGCGGAAGACCTGTCGCGAAGGGAGGTCCATCGTAGAAGGTATAGTGAGGTCGGCCTTCTGACAGCTCGAGCTACAAGTGAGTCAGTGCCAAAGCCCTTTCCAGTTGTACGACTACACACAGCGTTCTCGGGCGAACGTACCTGGCGATGGAAAGCATTGATCTCCCGCCACCTGGCGAGAACAGCCTCCTCTTCCTTGGGGAAATCGATGGACATTGTGACCGAAGTTTGCGTCGTGATCCGGGGGAGAAAGCAGAAAATCTGAAGCAGGCCGACCGAAGCACTGATAGGGTGCGGGGCCAGGTGGGTGACTCAACCGCCCTGCCAGCCGATGGTAAGGGTTGGTCAGAAGCAGTACTCGGTCGAATCTCTCGCCTTGGTCATAAAGGTAAAGGTAAAGACGTATTGCGCTCTGGAGAGAGAGAGAGAGGATTTGCGTTCCGTTCCGTCGTCCTCTCAAGTCCCTCAATAGTTTTCCGAGCGTGACTCAAGGGGACCAGCCGTTTCTGGTGGTGGGGGTTTACTGAACTTGCCCCTCATCGCATAACCGACAGCCCACCTTTTCCACCGCCCCCAGAACCTGGAAGAGCAGGGGTACGTCGTGTTTACTTTCAGGCTCCCTGACGGTATAACCACGCCAACCGGCTTGTGATGCGGCCTCTCCTTTCACCCTTGAAGTGCCAGACATCGCAAGGAGAGGAACGTAGACAACGTACAAGCGTCTTCCATGTATACGCTTACCCTCCTGCCGCCTAACCTGATACACTCCGAGATCATACAACACGTCGTCTGCGCATAAATCGGCACCATGTCCTTCTTATTCGGCAGAGCGCGGTCCAGGTCGGCTGCAGACCTGCCCAAGCAGGCCCGCGAACACATCTCCAAGCTCGAAGGGCCCAGCGGCCCAGCAAAGGTAAATCAATCGCTTTCGAGTCGCTCCCAGATCTCTTCCGAGTCGACTAGCTTACATGTGCAAAACCTAGGCCGAGGAACTCGCTCGAGTCCTCAGTCAGATGAAGGTTGTTCTCCAAGGCACCCAGGGTATGACTTGACAACTCCGCCCTTGTTAGTCCTTTCGTCGGATTGGCCCCCCTCTCCTTACAATCACGCTGTTCCTCCGCTTCCACTTCTTACACAGGAGACCTTCGAACCTTGTCGCTGATCCGGGCCAAAAGACGCGGAGAGCTCCCCCGAGCAAATCTACCAGCTAGTCACCGGCCTCATCGACGAAGACCTGCTCTACCTCCTCGCCATCAACCTCTACCGCCTGCCCTTCGAGTCCCGCAAGGACACCCAAGTCATCTTCTCCTACGTCTTCCGCTTCCGCCCCGCCAACGCCGCCCACAAGAGCGACCCCATCGCCCACTCGTACGTCGTCTGCAACCGCCCGCAGGTCCTCGTCGAACTCTGCCGTGCCTACGACCACAAGGAGAGCGCCACGCCCGCCGGCTCCGTGCTGAGAGAGCTGCTCAAGAATGAAGCAGCGGCCGCCATCATATTGTACGACGACGGGGACGAGCCGGGTTCCAGCGCCAAGGGGGTGAACGCGATTGATCGCGATCGCCCGCAGAGTGGCAGGGGCGTCTTCTGGCGTTTCTTCGACTGGGTTGACAAGAGCTCGTTCGAAGTTGCAGCCGATGCTTTCACAACTTTCCGAGTACGTTATTGCACATGGGCGTATATCTTTACCAGCCTTCTAACGCTCCGCAGGAGCTTCTCACTCGTCATAAGGAGCTCGTACCGCGCTACCTCTCCGTCAACTTTGACCTCTTCTTCCAAAAATACAACACCATCCTTGTCCAATCAAACAGCTATGTCACCAAACGACAATCCATCAAGCTCCTGGGCGAGATCCTGCTCGACCGCTCAAATTACAGCGTCATGACGGCTTACGTCGACAGCGGCGAACATCTCAAGATATGCATGAACCTCCTGCGCGACGACCGCAAGATGGTCCAGTACGAGGGCTTCCACGTCTTCAAGGTCTTTGTCGCCAACCCTCACAAGTCCATTGCCGTGCAAAAGATCTTGTTGATGAACCGCGAAAAGCTGCTTACTTTCCTGTCTCATTTCCTTGAAGATCGGACCGACGACGAGCAGTTTGTCGACGAAAGGGAGTTCCTCATCAAACAAATCAGAAATATGCCATCGACGCCCGTACCACCTCAGAGGTGAACATTGGGGAGTGAGCGTGTCTTTGGTTTTGATCTTGCCTGCAAAATGGGGCCAATCTTAAATACCATGAGTCTGTTAGATCAGCCTCGGAGCGGCGTTGGGGCAAGGGTTAGCAATGAGCGTAACACAGAACATTTCAAGCCTGTACAGTACTAGTCATGTTATATGGTACAGCAACGGCAAAGACCGCATGGTGTGATATGCGCTTGCAGTCACTAATACTGCATGCCTGCGTCCATCACTTCTCCCAAGTACCTTACGCCATGTAAGGACACGGGTATTGTACATTTCCAGAAAACGCCAACAGCCTCATCACCATTACCAACTCCCAAGTAAAGCATCCTAATCCATGCAAATCCAACTTCACTGCTCATAAACACCACTGGCTAGGCGCGGATCCCTTCACCGTTGCTTGGCCAGCAAAACGTTGACGCTCTCCCTGGCATTCTGGGTGGTCCAGATACTATTCTTTCCACCGCGACGCCACTCATCACCGGTTGCGTTTTCGCCGCCGCCGCGTGACGCCTCGCCCATGATGATTTCAAGGTCACGTTTCTGCGAGCTAAGCCAGTTCCTCACAAAGTTTGCAGGATCTTGGCTTAGAGATGTGAAGAAGGAGTGCTTGGCTTTGGACACGGCAATGGCCTGCACAAGTCTCGATAGTTGCTCGTCCAGGCCCGTGACTTCCTTAAGCATGTTTATGTAGTTGGGGTTATTGATCAGTGCGAGCAGGCTGGGCCGCAGAGGGTCGTCGACAAGCACTTGAACGTCGTACACGGTGGGCTGAGGGTCTTTGTGGAACTCCTCATCCACCCGAATGGTGTAGGGTAAAATGACTGGAGGGAGTGGTTGAAGATGCTGGGTGACATACTCGTTCAACATTGGTATGTACCCAATATCGCCACGTCTTATCACCTATTGGATAGTCAGCACACAATCGAATGTGGGTTTAGTAGGCTACCGACCTTCTTCAACAGCTCGTCGCAACGGAAGTTCCGCTTCTCTTCATCCTCCTGCAGTCCCCAGAGTCTGATGTACTCCCAAAGACCCATGACGGCCTCATGTTGCGTGGCCTCGGTCATATCAACGACTTCTGCCAATTCTGGACTAAGTTTGTACCGTTCGGGGACCTCATGCCGGTGGAGGTTGATGTTGATATTGATGTTTTCGTCACCATTGCGCTTGAAGGTGAACTCGTCAAAATCGGCGGCGGCGGGTAGACTGCCCGAGGATTGGCGGCCCGCTGGCGCGTCTGGCTTCTTCCATTCAACGTGCTGCTCAGTCCCATTACGAAAGCGCGAGCGGTCAAAGTCGACGGTCAAGGCTCTGAAGAAATGGGAGAATCGCGGCTTCGCCTCCTTGGTCTTATCGGCAGTGGCGTCATTGCTCGATGCGCCGCCCTCTTCCGCTCTGGTCTTATCCGTCTGGCCGGCATCGTCGTCGTCGTCGTCGAGTAGGCGCGCCTCGATTTTGACGCGGTACGACGCCTCCATACTCGGGGTAAAGTCGAACGAGTCGACATTGAGCCCGTTGCTTTGCCAGACCTGGTCCTCTACAGTGTTGCTGATCCAAATGCGCAACGTCTTGTGCGACTACAGATTGTCAGCCATGGCAATAAGCAACGCGGAAGAAAGAGTGGAATCTACTAACCTTGGTACTGCGACTCGCAGCGTCAACAACATCGAGACGCTTGCGCGTAATCGTCGCGTCCAGGCGGCGCTCCATCTCCTTTAGGTCTCTGTAGCGCTGGGCGACCGCCGGGTCGATAATGCAGTCTTCGACGCCATCGGGCAGGTTCTTGTCGGTAGGCTTGCGGCTCCGGCGCTTTGCGAGCTCACTTGCAGCAGCCTGGGCCTGCTGCTGCTGCGCAATCTGGGCCTGGGTGAGAGGCACCTGAGGATGAGGGCCGGACGACATCATAGGGCCTGTCAACAAGTCGAGGTTAGAATTTGACACGACGAGGTCCCAGGGATGTGCAAAGATTCAGGTCAGACTAGAGGGTGTCTGAGGTAGGGGATCAACGGGCCGTACCAATTCCTCCCCGGCGCTGACTCTGATTCGAGGCATGTGGGGATCGCTGGGGCACCGGTTGCCCGTACGGACGAAATTGCGCTTGCATTATCCGTGGTGGATGATGGCAGGAATTGCAGGCTGGCAAATTGATCGGAGCTTCCTCGCGGAACCAGAGCGCTTGGCTAACTTACCTTGGGAGGGTCGCGGCGTGTGGTCGCGTTCCCCTTGTCTTACCCGGTCTGTCACGTGGAGCCACTAAGCTAGTCTCGGACTTCAATTCCACCCACTTCGCTGAGCCATGATTGGTTCACATTCCGAGCCTATCACAGCAGGTATCTACTCCTACCACAGCATCCCTTGCCGTGGAACGTGTATATACTTGCATTCAACACAATAATGTGCGAGTACTCACGCAAGCAGGAGGTTTCCAAAGATCCACTGCGTTTAACCGTACTTCTAAGGATTACTCCCCGATCGAAATGCGCACCGTTCGAGCTGCGACTCAAGCTCCTCGTACCCCAGCATACGTCCTCGTGTCTGGCCATCCGTCTGGTTGGTCGCAGCAGCTTGTATTTTGCAAACGTTGCCTTTCCTCCTTGTCTTTCCTGATCTAAAATCGTCCACTTTCTTCCATCGCTGCTTCTGAACTGAATATCGGTAGGGCATATGAAAGCTCGCTGTGCTATGAACCGCGAGTCTCATGGTTGACGTAAAGCACGCCACACGTTTCAGAGACTCCGAAAAGACTCAAGCAGGGTACTACCCTATTTAGCCATCCTGTGTGTATCAGAGTGCCCCAACACTTCTCGTTCGCCCATGCGGGGGTCAGGAGCGGCTAAAGGCAAAGTGAGAAGAACTTCGGAAACCGCAACTTGAGCCTTGGTTCACATCTGGTGCACATGAAATCACCATATCCTCAGACCCCAATGTTTCGATCATGCCATAAAAATATCGCCATCGCCCATCATGAAAATAAAATCCCTGTCAATGCGCCTCGCTGCCAATGCCATGCATGTATCGTGGAGAATGTAAGAGGTGAAGGCCTGATGCCCAAAGAGTTAGAATCACGCAACCGGTCATTTGGACCAGAACTGCTTCTTCTAAAACGCTGGTCCAAGCCCATTGCGCGACTGCCTTTTGCTAAAGCGGCTGCGTTTCGGCGCTGGATCTTCCAGGCTGGCTTGGCTTTTGCTCAGATGGTGCCGGCTCGTCCGATCTCCAGCGTGCGTGTCGGGGTAGTTTGCAGGCCCCCCGAGCGTACTTGTTGGGCTCGACATGGCTGAGGAGCCAGGGAAAGCATCGTCACCACCATACGAGGTATTGCGTTGGGTCAGAGCGTATTCCTTTGCCCTCTCGAGACATTCGACCCACTCTTCAGCCGAAGGCCGCCCGGTTTCGGTGCTTGTTGTGCCCTTGTTGTCTTCAAAAGTGTAGTGATGGCCACCCTATTCCAAGTCAGTGGGAAATCGAGTACGCGTGAACGAGGGAAAACATACTACGTCCACGCTCCACACCATCTGCCCTTTGGCATCCTGGTGGCTTCTCCAGAAGCAATCTGGAGCGAGCAAGGACAACTCCTGCTTCGCGCGCTTGTCGTCGCCACCAGCAGGCGCGAGAAGGATGCGACCGCTTGATGTCACCATGACAAGACGCTGACGCTTCTTCGTTGTGCTTCCGCCGAAGAAACGAGAGAGTTTCTTGTGTCCTTCTTCGCCGCCCTTGCCATGAGGACTGTTAGGCAAAGGAGTGGAGATGACCATCAAATCACCGAGTTTCAATATGCGCTCATTGTTCTTGGTTAGCACCGGGGACCACTCTATGTCGAGTTGGGTTGGCGGGGGAAGTTCAGTGATTAAACGTGGTCGAGACCCTCCGTTAGATGGGTGGGCTTGCGGGTGCTGCTGAAACCTCTGGTCTGAGTTCGGATTTGGTGCGGAGGTGTTGGACGAGTAGCCATTCAACTGGATCACGTTGGGCTCTTGGGCCGGCGGATGATAGGGCCGGAGCCTTGGAGCCTTTGTTCGCCATAGGCCTTTGCCAATCGACTGTCCATCAAAGAATTCGTGATTCTTGATGTGCTCAATCGTAAGCCGGCGAGCCGGATCTAGTACCAAGCATCGCTCGACGAGATCTCGGGCCGCCGGAGGAAAGCCAGCTGGAAAATCGTACTCGAGGTTCACAATCTTCTGGAAGGTCAAGTACTCCGTTCCGGCCTTGAATGGAGGCCTGCCGGCTAGTAGTTGATATATGATGCATCCAAACGCCCACAAGTCACTGGCTTTGCATGCATTCTTTGACGTGAGAAGCTCGGGACTAACGTACTCGGCCGTGCCGACAAACGAAGCCGCTCGACTATCGTCATCAGCATCCCGCCTGCTTAAGTCGGGGGCTCCCCGGTCTCCCGCCTCGGGGTTCTGCACCTCTCTTGGGTCCCTCAAGAGTTTGGCCGTTCCGAAGTCTGTGATCTTAACGTGCATTTGATCGTCAAGGAGGACGTTTTCGGGTTTCAGGTCTCTGTGAATCACGCCACGAGAATGCATGTAGTCGATCGCATCGAGAATCTGAGCACCGTAAAATCTCGTGCACTCGACGTCAAATGTGCCCGTCTTTTTCAAAACTCCCAACAGCTCGCCGCCGTTGCAGAGATCAAGGACGTAATATAAGGAGGCGTCATCTTGGAAGGTGTAATAGAGGCGGACAATGCCGGGGTGTTCGGTGAGGCGATTGAGGGTATTCTTCTCAATATTGACATATTTAATCTTCTTTTCCTTGATAATATGTCGCTTTTCAAGGACCTTAATGGCGTATTCTTTCAGGGTTTGGCGGTCAGTAGCGAGATAGACCGTGCTGTAAGAGCCCTCGCCTAGGATGCGTCCGAAGGAGAAATCCCGGACTCCTTTCTTGACTTGACGAAGCACGGTACGGCCATTGGCATCAACCTCCCGTCGAACTCCAACAGCGGCACCACGATCTCTCCACTCCTCGCTATTCGCAGGTACGGGGGCGTCGCCGGCAAACGGAAGAGGCGTCCCGGGATTAGGGGTATAACCCCCTTGTCCTCGAGAACTCCGCCGCGGAGGTGGTATCCCAGTGTTGGGGGGGAAAGCCCCCCCTCGGGTGGACTGCTGTCTTTGCGGGGAGTCTCTGTAGCTGGGCTCACGGGAGAGGTAAGGAGAAGAGGCAGATGGATTTGCTAGGTCTGGCTGACCATGAAAGGAGGATCTGGATAGGTCGGGTTGTGAGGGTGCAGAAAGGTTCGGATCGTACTGGCGGTCGGCTATTTCCTCGACGGTCGTGGTTTGCGTGGTAGGCATGCTCAAATCGGAGGGAGTCCTGTCTCGTGTGGATGTGGTAGGCGCTGTTAACGTGTCTGATGGTTGGGGGACAGCCTCGGCAGCATCGTCAGGGTTAGCTATCCGTAGACCGCCCAAGGCCTGAGAAAGGCTCAGGTCTCCATTCATGGTGGTGTTGCAGACACCGGAACCCAACCTAGGGCTGCTGCGAGGTCCTCAATGGAGACGCACCCAAAGCAAGACGGTTGAGAGGTGCGGAGGGAAATGTAACAGACGGCCACAGGCGGCGTCGACCCTGGCGACGAACCACCACGACCGTGCCAGCAAGGCTGGGCTGTGCTTTAGCCAAGAAACCTGCTTTAGGCCAATACGAGACGTGTGCCAATTAGCCTCAGGTACGCAATCTCAGGTACCCGCCTATCGCGCGTCAGCAGTTCTGGGTCACAGAGAGATAGCGCCTGCACCTTGGGTACATGATTTTCTGGTACATGGTGCCGCTGTTTGCGTGTTGGTTTGCGTATCCCAGCCCAGCCTCCTAGCATGCAATCACTTAACGCCCCTGAACCGTGATGCTTCGCGTCCTGTCCAACGGCCTTGGCTTGCATAATTTCCAGGGCATTCCTTACACTTCCGTGTTAATTGTGCTTCATAAGGTACTGTACAACTTGGGTCTCTGGCATCCAAGAACCTCCGGTTGACCGCACTGGGCATTGTTGCCAGCCATCTACGCAATGGTTTCTGCTAAAGGTGGACTATGCCTTGCTCGAGTAATGTAAACACTGGCGCTCCAGCGAAGCCTGATGATTTATGCCGATAGCGACCAAGGTTGACTCGTCAGCTTCCATCCTCTACGCTACTCGCCTCTCTAACGCGCAGTTGACATCAACCCTCAGTGGCGTGGAGGTTTCTATGCTTGTGCCAAATGACTCGTAAGAACGACAGCAACCCGATGCTTGGCTTTGGTGTGCAAACGGCGTTGCAGATTTCGATCCGTGGCGTATCATTAAAGTTTCGTGAGCTCGAATATGGTGTTCCCTAAGAGACCTTCTCGATGCCTTGCAAGAGTGTCGACGTTGCCCGCAAACCCCACACGGGTAATCTTCGACAGTAATGTCCCTCGGGCTTCTACAGAGATATAGTGTCGGTAAGTAGGTAAGGTGGTCATTAGCAGAGCGATGATATGGGTGTCTCCAAAGGCTTGCTGCATCCGACTGTTTTCAATTTGTTGACTTCCGGCTTTTGCTAGAGCGCGAAAAGTAGGACGACATGCTGGTGGGAGGTGGTTCGATAGGTAGGTACCTAGTTTAGTACCTACGTTTGCGTCCATTGCAGTTAGGGTCGGTGCTCACCTAGAAGGGTTCCATACTCCAAGCATTTGATCTCTCCTGCCTCTCGATTGAAACCTTTGACAATAAAGTCAGTATCCTGAATGGAGCAGCTGCGAGGATGGCACAGTCAGGTACGGCGCGATGCCACCCGTCTTGATGCAGGGAAGTTGCAACGGTAGCAACTGCTCGTAGACTGTGTCGACTCATTAAACGTGCCAAAGCTATTCTCATGTACTTCGAGCCACCAAGGCTGCGTGCATTGAATTGTTTGTTCAATCGTTCGAGCAACGCCCGCAGTTTTGAAGCGAGACCTGTATCTGCCCATCACTACCATGTTGCGGCTCAAGGCAAGTGTGCTCTCCGTGACTCCACGGGAGCTCGAGGAGCTTGAGGCTCGGTTGCGCATGAGAAAACGTCTAAAGAACAAGGGCCTTGACGACATGCTTACTCCCGATACCGTTGACACGGAAGCCGGCGATGGGTTTCAGAACAATTGGTTTGAAAGACCCCTAAATCTGCATCATCCCAGGATGCTAGGTTCAGGTGCTACAACAGTTACAACCAAAGCAGCAAATGAAGCACGTTCGGTTCCGTTTAGCACCGTCCACGAGAGCAGAAGAAGCAGAAAAGTCTTGCCCTGTGAGTTCTTCTTGCAGTGGAGACTTCGACAAGCTCATGGACTGACTCGATTCTCTATGCAGGGGGACCAGATAATGCAGGAAATGGAGCCCGGCTGTTCGATTCATCAAGCAGCCACTCTCTACCGCATATCAACTTACCGCCACCTTTCTCAACGACACCAAGGCTACCATTGGTGCGTGACCTACTCGTTACAAGACGACGAGTCTTAACAATTTGACCTCAGGCAGCCAACACGGAAACTGAAACGACCTTGCGAGCTCTCGATGTTGCAGCCGAGCATCCGTCGAATCACATCGGGAGAACCAGGGGATTGAGCACTACAGTGAGTATCTAATCCTGAGGTTACGACCAATGCACTGATGTCCCTGATTTCAGACTCCATCGCGCGAAGCTGTTCAGTCGTCGGAATTGGTCTCCCCAAGGAGACGAAGGCACCTTGGCCGATCTCGTAGCTTTGAGGACCGATTAGATCATCTGTCTATTTACGACGACTCTGTCCCCGCAGCATCGCAACCGCAGACGCCGTATGAGCTGCCAGAGACTAGGCATCAAAGCAGGTTTGGGGGCACAAACCCATTAACTCCACGTAACGCTCAGATTAGGGGCGGAAAGGTGGGCTCGCTCTCAGCTATTCACCAACACAGGAGGCCGAGGCTTTTCCCTTCGCAACGAACTACGGAAGATAATTTGGAAGACCTCATCGAGGTAGATCAGCAAACGGACTACAGACCTGGAAATGATGATTTGCCAGAAGCTGATGATTAGGGGGCGACATTCGGTTGGGAGGACGTTGGTATGCGACAAGGATCAAACCATGTTTATAATGGTTGTCTGCCATACGATAGGCACAATGGTTCAGGGCCAGTCAACCTGAGAGCTGCACGAGAGACGGGACAAGAATGCATTGTTGGTTGGAGGGTAACGAGCAACACGCTTTTGACCTCTATTTTTACATGTGCGAATGGGACTGCTACCTCACCATGGAAATTATGGCGACAAGGGATAGGCCCAGCGGTATCACTGGCAGTTGACCGACCAACCAAACACATGCGCAGACGCACATACAATCTATCTGTCTCAAAAGGTCGACGATACTAATTTAGTCAAGTCAAGGCCTGTAACGAATGCGAGTCGACAGATGCCCCCAGGAAGGGAAAGGCAGGGAGCGGTTGGGGAGGGGGGTGGCGTCGACCCGGATTTTCGCCGATTGCGGTAAGATGGTGCCAGTGCACGTGACTTGATCTCACGCCAGACATTGACCAGGATGTGCCTGTCTTTGAGTCTTGACTGCAGCACTGTCTTGCAGCACTGTTTCCACCATGCGGAAGTACTGATATCTAGCGCATCTCCACAGCACACTGTGCCCATGGGAAAAGGGCCTCCCGTTGGCCGGCTGACGCGATAAGCTGACGGGCTGCGGCCCCGTAGAATGAGTATCCGAGGATGACGCACTGTGCCCCATGCGCACGGTCCAGCCAAGACTTGCTCGCACCAACCTCCTGCTGCTGAACGGTGCCGCCGGACCCGCAGCGGCAAAGTAGCACACCCATGCTCGCGAAGATCAGCTCACAGTTGTGAACACTGTACGTCCGCACGGAGCTCTGGGATTCCGCGCGTGGGCTCCACTTACCCCAGGTGCACCCCTGTGAGTCCCGGGGCTTTCGTCTTTGACACCCATGTGCGGGCTGACTGTGTGCACTGTACACTTACTTTTCTGTACGGCTCCAGACAGTGCCTGCACGTCCGCACTGTGGGGGGGCGCCCGAAGCGGCCAAGGTGCGGTGGTCTCACGAAAAAGCAGATCTACATCGCGCGGTGCTGTGCATATGCACCACTGACCTTGTACCCCGGCAAACCTGGTTGGCTTCGCCTGAAGGGAGGCTGCTGCAGCTGCTGTAAGCTACGGACGCCTTCGCCCCATTCCTCTTAACCTTTCTTCTTCCACCATTCTGCTCTCTCTCTTCCTCCTCACACAACCTCCTCCTTTTATTCTCCTGTCTTCTTCAGCATTGGCTGCTTTTTACTTGAGGGCATTCCTACATTGGTCTCTTGTTCTTGGCCTCACACCTACTCTCCTCCCTCGTAGCCACCTCGTCTTTGGCTTCGGACAGTTGCAACTTACAACCAGTCTATTCAAGTCGTCTTATTCTTCCGCTTGAACACGACCCTTACGCTCGGCCACTTCCATCTAGCCGTACCCTTCACGCCATCCTCCTGAAGGTCTATTTATTCCAATCGCGGCGCCGCTTCGTCTACCACTACAAACGGTCAACCTCGCCAAAGCTTATACACGCCTACTTCGACCACCTAACACGCACCGGCTACCACGAGCTCGACGTGCCGCCAACTAACCCCTTATATCTAGTGCTTTGAAGCAGTGACTACTGACATCTAGCATTTCCTTCATCCTTCAACTTATCGCAATGGCATCCTGCTTCGGTCGTGTGTACTCGGGCTCCCCGGTGCTCACCATGTCTCCTCAGCCAGTTCCTCAATCCGCCCTCCCCATGGCCGCCTTCCCACGCCAGCATTTCTCACCCAGCCAGTTCGGTGCTATGTCGGCTCACTCCATGGCCGCGTCCAGCAGACCCTCTGCTGGTCGCAAACGTTCCCGTGACGAGGCAGCCCCAAATCTGGAGGCGGATGCTCCCGCCCCCAGGCCTGTCGCGTCCGAGTCGGAATGGACGTATGGCCCTGGCATGGTTCTCATCAAAAAGTCGGGCTACACCACCGATGCCAGCAGCCAATCAGGCACATGGCTGGAAGAGAAAGCCGCTCTCGCCGAGGCTACGCGTCGCCAGCAAGAGGCCGCATACGTTGAACCCCGAAACGTCAAATCACAACGCGTGGATCGGGCCACAGAAACCAGTTCTTTGGCATCAGTGGCTGTTGCTACTCCTCTTGGTCAAGCCGACCCCCAAACCTCCCCCAACACGATGGCAGGTGGACCTGTGATTGACGACTTCACCCTTCACCTCGGCATCGGCTGGCGCAGGATCAGCGCGGACGAGCATATCCAAGCAGCCGCTCGTGGCTGGGCTCGCTACATCGAAAACCATTACCCTCTCACAAATGTAAACATCTGCCTTGAGAGCAAGGGTCTTCAATCCTACCTCGTCGAAGCGAGCGAGGGCTTCTTCCTCTTTGCCGAGAATCTGCGCCAGGGCCGCCTTCTTGCCCTCAACGTCCAAGCTGCCATGCGAAATCTGCAAAGCAACCCCCCAGTCTTTGAGGGCGCAGAAACCATGATGGCCTCGGAGTCTCCTCGCCCTACGGAGACCGTTTTCTTCACCCCAGCTGTAGACGCGGAGATGGCCATGTGCTAAATGTTCTTTTTTCGACGCAATTTTTACGGGCACTTTGTTTTCTGGTTTGGGCTTGGATGCTGGCTGGGACTGCCACGCTGGAGCAATCGGTTTGGGATTTGGCTGATGGAGACTGGGAGTTTCCGACCCGGGTACGCGACGGTGTCGCGCCTTGTACAAAATCTAACGCAACGTTAATTGATCATTTATGAATTCGGCTACGTGATTGTGCTTATGTTGGTAGATCCACGCAATTAATCCACATGTTTCCACATGGTCAAGCCAGTATGTTCGGGACATCTCCAATCAACACTCAGCAATGTAGCGTCTTCGATATATGGTCCCTCTATGCTATACAGTCGCCCACAACTCAACATTCGCCATCAGTAATCTACGGTCATAGAAACAGTGCATAGCACATTTAATCTGACAACACACCATTGAAGCAAACGAGAGAATGGTGCGACACCTCCATTACAATCGTAGAAACCGATTGATATGATACAGGGTAGCAACGCAGCCCGCAGTTAGTCGAATACCAGCCCCCTCCGCACCTCTCCTGATGCAACCAGAGTACCTCCCTATCATTCCCCATCTCCAACTCTGTCGCAGCCAGCGCACCAGTCTCACCAAGCATCTCAACTCCCATCATCATCAACACCACAAACCGCCGCCTTTCCCCTCTCCTCTTACCTCCCATCGGAGCCCTCCTCCCCCGGTTGTTTTGTGATTTGTCGTTTCGCCCGCCATGTCCAACCCAAACCAGCTCTTCCTCCTCGCGGACCACATCAAGCTGTCGCTGCTCGAGCGCCAGCGCGCCCAAACACTTAATCTCGAGGCCGATGATGCGCACGACGGGCACGTTGCGCGCTCGCTTGAGCAGTTCCGCGATGGACTGGCGGCGCTGAGGCGAGAAAAGGAGGATGGTGACGAAGCGTATGTCCTCCCTTCGGTCAAGTAGCGAGTGTCGTAGTAGTAGCTAAAAACATGGGCTTGACAGTGCCGTCTCGCTCCTCGACGATTCCCTCCCCTCGCTACAGAAGCAGTACGACGACCTAACGGCCCAATTCCACGGCTTCGCCAACCCCTCCAACATTTCTTCCACCCTCACCCACCCCAACTCCACCGCCCTCACCAGCGACTTCGCCCACGCCACCTCGGTGCCCGCCCCCTCCCGCAAGCCCTCCAAGACGGTCCGCTTCAGCGACACGCCCCCCTCGCCCTCGGAGCAGCTCTTCGGCGGCTACCGCGACGACCCCAGCGCCGACGACACTGCCGGCTACGCAGACGAGGCTGCCGAGATGGGCAACCAGCAGCTGCACCAGTACCACTCGCAGATTCTCCAGCAGCAGGACGAGCAGCTCGACCGTCTTGGCGAGTCCATCGGCCGCCAGCGCGAGTTGAGTATGCATATTGGCGACGAGCTGGACAATCACGTTGCTATGCTGGATGAGGTGGACGTTGCCGTGGATCGCCACCAGTCGCGGCTGGACCGGGCAAGGAAGATGCTGGGCAAGGTTGCGCGGGGCGCCGGGGAAAACAAGCAGATGACTGCCATTGTCGTCCTCATCATCATACTGGTGCTTCTGATTGCTATTTTGAAATGATCTGAACTGTCCTCAAAATTCACCTGTATCAGGGAGACACAGCGGGCGCACTCGTTATGGGCATTGGTTTGGCGTTTTGGCGTCGGTTTATCTTTTCTTCAGACAGAAAGTCATGTAAGAAGGCGATTTTGCAAACACCTGGGTCACGGCGTTGCATCATTCATCCTTGTTGGGCCACAGCAACAAAAGGGTACTTATATCTATGTCAGGGTCTCATGCTATCATCATCCTGATGCAAATATACTCACTCACTGTCAGTGTCGCTTCTCCATTCGCCATCTCCGCCTCAGCGGATGACGTCCCCATCCTTGTCGATACCTTCCAGCAGTTCGAGGATATCGCTTCCAGCAAGGGTCCCTGCTCCCCCAACGGTTGCCTTCTGGCCACTTGACCATACCTCATGGAACTTCACACTCCTATCGCTGGAGGCGACGACAATGCAACCCTCCTGGCCTTTGCGAGGCCCTCCAACCACGTCCTCTGCCGGGCCCCCAGGGTACGGGATGGCGTAGAGAGCACGTAGATCCCCTTCCCAGGGTATGGCTGCGACCTGACGGCAGCCAGGCCAGCTGAAGACGGCTATGCGGTACGGATGCTCCGGTTGCGCGTACCCAAAAGTAGCCACAATCTCTCGACTCGTGGTGGACCAGATGAGCGATGTGACTTGTGCCGAAACGGCGATTGTAGCCAAGGCTGATCCAGAGGTCGTGTGGAAGAAGTGTATGCCCTTGTCGTTGGAGCCGCCCCCTGTTGCGATGAGACCATTTCGCCAAGGACAAAACGCAATGGCTTTGACCGCGGCACCGTGCATCCAACGATATCTCGCACAGCCCGACCCGAGCCTTCGGAAAGCACCACGAGCTGCTTGGGAGACGCCTCGGCCTTGGCTGTTCTCGTTGTTGCTCCAGTTGTTGATGTATCCCGCGGTAGGGCGACGCCATGTATCAGAATCGAATGGAAAGTCAGCTAGACCCGACACAGGTTCGAGAAGATCTTGTCGAGATTCCCCTTGGTCATTGTCGTTGGGCACATTCCGATCTTCGTCCAGTATGTCGTCCACCTGGAGAAGGCAACAAAGATTGTCGTTGCCCCCTGTGGCCAGCTGCTTGCCATCAAGAGACCAGGCAAGCCCGCATATTTGTTGGGTATGCAGCGAGACTTTGGCGACCAGAGTCATTGAACCCGGCCACGTATCCCTGGCAACCTCCCAGTTCATCGGCCATTCGACAACATAATAGTAGAGAGTGCCTGTGTCGTCTCCTACGACGAGGTCTTCTGTAGTCACGCTGACATCAGGGGCCAGAGGAGCCTTGGATGGTCGCGGCGTGCTCGTTGGACGCCAGGATACGCACGCCACCGGATATGGTTGCTGGACCTCGAAACGCGGCAAGGAATCGTACAAAGACTTGATGATGAGGGTCCCATTCGACCGGCCCATCGCGAGCACGCTTCTGCCTCCTTGCTCAGACGAGAATGCAACCGAGGTCAACCAGACGCCTTCCGTCGGAAGTCCGTGCATCGTGCGAACTCCCACGTCTTCGGACCAAGTGTACAGGACGTTACCAAGACCAACAGCGAGGATCTGGCATGTGTAGCAATAAGCTAGGACCGAACAATAAAAGTCATCCCTGAGGTTCGGTGCGTCAAGGACTCTGCAAAGACGTTAGCTTCGATCATATGCCCAAGGAGAGAGAATAGCCCACTTGAAAGGCGCGGTCGGAGGTGACCGCCTGCCAGGGACTTCGAGGGTTCCTGTAGTCAATCAACTCAGCGTGCTGAAGGTGAGGAATCGACCAGCCTCCCTACCTCGGGCTTTTCCCGCATTGGTCCATCTGTAACCATTCCATACAGTGCTGACGCCATCCAAGGTGCACCACGCCATAGGCGACGCAAGGTGGCGAGGGACCGATGGTGAGAGATCAAACTTGAGGACCCTGCGGACGCGATCCAGCTTCAAAGCTTTGGCTACTCGATCCTGGTAGTTCTCCCATTCCTCATGGAAGGTGCTCCTTGTCTCAAAGAGGGTACTGGTGAAGACTCGAGCATTGGTACCAGTCCTCAGGAGGCGACCACGGCCGTCGTCTACCGTCTGCGGACCAGGGGCAAGTACACCAGTAGGCAAAAACCCTCCTCGGCCAACCCGTCGTCTCTCTTGATCGAAAATTCTCCCTTCAGAGATTTGGCGGACTGTAGTGACGTGTCAGTGCCGCTTGATGCGGTTTGGAAGATTCACGAACCTCCATGGAGTGAATGGAAAGGCCTCCTTGGCCTTGAAGGCGAGCCCAGGGAAGCGTAAGGCTCACGTTGCCGCTGGGGCACAAAAGGGTCGGCCTCGGCCTGAGAGTATCGTAGGACTCTTTCTGATGACGACAGAGATTCAGGGTGCTTGGTAACATGATATCGTTCCGTACTCGTCGATCCCTTTTCCCGCTGAGGGACAAACCTGTCCGGAGTTCGAGGTTTCCTGGGTTTATTCGGACACTGTCGTGACGGCGGTTGTGGGCTTTCATCTGCGGTGGCATTGTCCCTTGTCACTGTCTGCCCGGAGGAGATACGGTTCTCGCTCGACGCCACGCGAGTTTGTGATGTGAAGGAATCGCTTCCTATATGCACTGTCTCTAGATCCTGGGCGTCGAAACACGATTCTAAGCTGACAGAGGATCCTGATCCGTCGAACGATGGGAGGCGCACATCTACTGTACGTGTTTGGATCTTCGGAGAGCCATCGTCGTTGGAGTAGTACCCAGAGTCGGTTGGACTGGGGATATCCTGGTAGGCTCGAGAAGCCCGTCGATTCGGCCGAGGCTTTTGAACTGCTGTGCAGCTATTCTAGTCGCTGCTCACAGTCGGCGCCATGGGTAAGCGTGTCGTCAGAGGCTTCAGTGTCGATGTTGCAGCGGCGAAGCTTTTACCCAGCAAGGGTCTAGATCTCCAGATATGGCAAAGAATGAACGAGACGATGGCCGAAAAACGACGGCCTGGCGCAATTGAACAAAGACAGAATGGATGCCGATGGGGGAGAGAACAGATTGGCTTGCAGCGTCGTCAACGGCGGACGCTATATGGATACTTACCGATGGATGGTTGTAGGAGGAGACAACATCACGAGAAAGAGACACGATGTTCTAGGAATTATAGAGAGAGAAGGTTTGCAACAGGCAGCTAGGCATGTGCCAAGGCTGGTCTAATTTACCACCTGTCAAGAAGAAACCACATCGCACCAGACATGGCAAGAGTGCTCAGTTCAATCCTTGCCCTTGCCTGTATCTGACGATCTTAACGAGAAGGTAGATCCAGGACCATGCCGTGTTATGGAAGGACTTGACGCATTCAAAAATGTACTTTGTATGTAACGCCAAACGAGATGACACCTCTAGTCCCGTTGACCGGTGTCAATATATACAACGAATGTAGCATGTCCGCTGCAGCCCTGCCATCACAAGCCCCCATGCTGCTCACCTAGTAGCATGCATATGACCCTTCATCATCATGACGAGCCCCCCTTATCTCGCCGTTTCCACAAAAACCATTGACAAACAGATGAAGCGAGAGTCCATTATGTCCAAAGCCAACAGGAGAAATATGTACAGTTCCTGAACAAGCTCAACAGCAGTGTTGTTTGGGCATGCACTCTTCCCAGAAGCACTTTACGTGGGCACGCCGGCGCGGATGTTGGCGTAGATGGAGTTCGGGTAGTTCAGGTAGTTCTGAGTCGAGTCCAGGCTACCCAAGGCGTTGATGCTGGTGCCGATGAGCGAGTCTGCGCCAGTCTTGTCGGCCGAAGCCTCCCAGAACATGCTGCCGCCGAGTCCCAGGTTCCTAAGGTACGAGACCTTGGTTCGGATCAGGCTAGGGGTGTCGTAGGAGATGAGCTCTCTGGTGGCAGGGTCGTAGCTGTAGCACGCCTGCGAGGTGGTGTCGCATTGAACGGAGGCACCGGCCTTGGGAAGAGCCTTGTAGTCCCAGACGCCGTTCTCCCAGCTACCAGATCCGACACCCGTGAACGGCTGGCCGATGCCGCTCGTGGCCTGGAACGAGCGGCCGTAGATGGGCATGCCAAGGACAAGCTTGCTGGCTGGCACACCGCCAGCGAGGTAAGCTCGAACGGCCTGGTCTGCGTTGAAGGGAGTGGAGTTGGGGTTTGATGGGTTGCGGTACAGGTTTGCTTGGTGACCGCTGTTGGCGTCCCAGGAGCCCGCAAAATCGTAAGCCATGAGGTTGATGTGATCGAGGACCTGGCCAAGCTCGCGCAGCCGCAGGTTGTTGTAGTAGTTGGGACCAGCGGGGGCGGCGATGGACAGCAGGAAGTGGTGGCCGGCGGCGTACTGAGCAGCATAGCGGTCCAGCTCGTCGCGGACGGCCTGCAGAAGCAGAACCATGTTGGCGGCTTGTGTGGCATCAGTAGGGTACTCCCAATCAACATCGATACCGTCGAAGCCCCAGTCCTTCATCAGTGCCACGGATGTCCTGGCAAAGGTGGCACGGGTGGCCGCGGTGCTCGCGGCCGCAGGGAAGTTGGTGGACCAAGTCCAGCCGCCAATGGACAGCATGACCTTGAAGTTTCTGTTGGCCTTCTTCAGCAGATATAGTTGCTTGACGCAGCCGTAGGCGTTGGTGCCAACGTCATTCCAAGCTACGCACGGTCAGTTGAATCCATGGCAATGGCCATCTCGCAGACTCACAGTCGGTTGGGTAGCGCCTCTCAATGTCGGCGTAGGTGTCTCCAGAATACCTGACAGATGTTAAGACCTTGTAACACTGGGATCCCTTAAGATTGACTTACACAGTGCCGTCTGCACGCACATTCAAGAATGAGTAGAGAACATGAGAAATCTGGCCAGCTGGAAGATTCGCAGGTTGATAGTTACGACCGTAGATGCCCCTTTGACGAGACGGTCAATGGCGAACAGCAGCGAGGAGAAATATACGAACCAGTTGGTGAAGTAAACGGAGTTGACGAAGCCGGTGGCCCTCTTCTCAACATCAACCTCACCCAGAGGTACCGCAAGGCCAAGGGAAGCCTGTAGGGAGACGAGAACCGTCAAGGCTTTTGCGGCGAAGGACAACATGTCGTACTATTTGCACGGTATATTCAAAAGAGGATCACCAAAGGAAGGACAGAGAAGATCAGCTTGCACCACCGATGAAACTAGACTGTTGGTTGCAATAGTAGTGGACACAATCCGATCACAAAGGCGTGGCCGACGTACTTATACTCGACTCACTTCGCGTCTGGAGTTCCAGTCATCCCAAGACGCGCCAAACGGGAATGTCACTATCCAATGGCCGCCGACGTGATTCACAGTGCCTTTACCACAACGCCATGCGACCATCCCAAGGATTGACCCACGCGGCAAGGCAATGCAGGGTTGACATGACCCGTGATGGTGCTTCCCCCTTCCGCGGTAGCATCTCATGCCGCGCTGGTACTGGTACATGAGAAGGCGTGGTGAAGATGCAGTGCCGAGATTAGGCCTTTCAAGCCGCGTTGCGGAGCAGAAGGGTGTCATACGTCTAGCAACGTTGCTCATGTGCAGCGTCGAAGTCGGATCAAGCAGTTCGACTTGGCGGCACGGCGCTTATCGTGGAGCTCCTGATGGCCCCCCAATGTCCTTTGCCCGCTGGGGAGGGGAGGATTCTGGAGCTTCATCCACCAAGGCAAGGTCGGACGACTACGCGGTAACTCGGAAGGGTCCGTAGGGTTGGAAATGGTTACCAATAAGGGAAGGAGATATGGCTATCAGAATTCTGTGGTGACCACTCGGGAGTATCCCTGCCCCATCGAGAGGAAGCTTGGGAGCAGGTTCATCTGATTCATACACACGAGCACAGTGTGGTCAGGAGAGCGTCCATTGCCGGTGTTAGCCCCACGGATCTGGCCATTCCCCCGGATTTGACTCGAGCTTAGATACAGTGTGATCAACAAACCAGACAAGAAGCAGAGGTGATTCACCGGACTCGGCCGGGATGTGGTACCTCTAACAAGCTCGGAAAGCATCTCAAGCTGGAATCTCTGGCGGCAATCTAGTCACCATTGAATGGTTGCCGATCTCTGGGTTGAAGACCCGGCTCGACAGCTACGGTCCCTGAGTAGATCCTGTTCCTGCCAGGAACAAGAGGCGAAGCAGAGATTGCCGGCATGAGATTGCACATCCGCCAAGCGCAATCTACGCGCAGTGTCCCTCGATGCGAATTTCACGTGGAAAGGGGGGCAGAAGCCGTCCTGGAGCGGACGGAGGTACTGACTCTTCGAGTCTAGGTTTATAGCCCGATGGGTGAGGTGGTGTCCATGATATCCGCGGTAGTGGCCGAGGCAGCGAATCAGAGCCGCAGCAAGAGTCCTAAAGGAGATAAAGCGCGGCACGCTTCACGGCACGCTCCAGGTGACTGTGACCTACCTTTACAGATAGTGATGGAAGCAGCAGCGGCTCCGTGACCGTGAAATGCCAAGTGCAAGAGCGGCCGCTAGCCACGGCCGGCCCATCGTGGGAAAAGATCAACAGGGTTCAGGACCACAACGAAGCGGAGCGGAGCGTTGCATTGAAGACCCCTCCCCCCCTCCTTTCGCCCAGATTGTGCAACGTTACGCGAACCTCTTTACGCGTCGCTAAGTTGCTCAGGAACATGTGCCAGACGCAGAGCCTCGAAGACATGCTGATGGACAGTGAGGAGGCAAGGAGCCCTCTTGGAAGGCCATGGCCGCGTTTGTCGAGTTCGTGAGCTGCCGATAAGAGCTTGCCTGTGCTCTCAAAGGCGCCTCCTCGACTCCCAGAGTTGCACGAAGCCTACCTCATGTCTGGATGGAACTCAACAGGTTCGGAAAGTAACGAATGATTTGCAGCCGTGGTCCTCCTTCGGCAGGCAAATATTCTGGTCCAGACATGGCAAGAGGACGCTGGATCCCACGGGGGCACGCGCACGCCCCTGGGAAAGGGCGCGTGCCATACAGCACCTTGGTTTCTTTCGGTTGAGAAGGTCCGGGTCTGGGGTTGCAGTCGATCCGTGGATGTTGTAATGTCTCGAGGCTGAGAGGGTTCGCTGGTCGTGAGTTACAGGTGGATGGGTCTAGCTGACCATTCAATGGCACCTTCCAATCGTTAGGACCAGGCAGGTGCGGCTTCAGCTCTATACTTTGCTCAGGCACGTTTCAAGGGACAGGTGGGACCACATGTACATAATTAGTGCACATGCAGCCGGTGCTGTGACACGTGACTTCAATCATGGATGCGATTCCTCAAAACTCGTCTCGAATGGTATCAGGTATCGTGTTCCGTAGATGGATCCGACACCAGCACTATGTAGTAGGTGCTTGTGAGAAGAGTAAGTTGTGCATGGGTTCAAAAGACTCCATACCGCTGTCGAAGTTGGAACAGAAGCGATGCCGAGGCCCTTGTGTATAAACCCCTACCCTAAACAGCCCCTTGAGCCCCACCAGCCGTGTTAGTCCGAGGGGTCTTGGTCCCCTCCCTACCCTACACACGCTTCTGACATCACACCTGCGTGTGCTTTCCCATCACCAAAATACTTACTTGCAGTACGGGTTTATTAGGGCTGGTTTCTTGAACAAATCAGTAGGGATGGCGCATCGTGTGGTCGTGGAGAGATTTGTGCGCCTTGGACTCCTTGTTAATTGTGCGTACCTCAGTCTTGGAACCATGATGCAGGTACCGTAGGCAAGCCGAGAAATAGCGGCGGCGTAAATATAACCTACCCAACCGTAGTTCCTCCGCAGGTGCCACTTTGACATGCTGCGTATCGTCATCGCCTGAAGCTTCGTAAATCCAACGAGTTCAACAAGCGTGAACACCGCTGCCGCTTCCCTCGCCATGGAAAGTGTATGGTTTGTTCCAGGAAGCTCCTCTCCATCGTGTCCATCATCAGGCTAACGCTAGAGGTCCCCCGCGTCCAGCATGGCGTAGCTCGCACCAAGCGCATCCGAACCGAGCAGCAACGCCAGCAGGACCTCGACAAGATCCAGAAGTACCGGTCCCTGGAGGACCAGTTTCGCAAGAGAGTCTGTTCGTCCCCGGATTCACGCCCCTGCCCGCCGTGAGAATGAACCCTCGGTCTGACAAGAAGCAAATCTGCCAGGTCGCCGATAGCCAGTTCGACGGCGAGACCTTCGCGCTCACCTCGAAGCTGCTCCGCCTCAACCCGGAGTACTACACGGTATGGAACGCCCGCAGGCGCTGTCTAACCTCTGGATCCTCGTCCAGACCGTCGCCTGGATCATGGCCCTCGACGGCGTTGCCGAATTCATCAGCGAGCGCCACTCGCACAACCTCTTCCGTCGCCTCGTCGCCCTCTTCCTCGACCGGGACCCCGCGCGGCCCAGAGCCCCCGACAGCTGGGAGGAGTGGTACTACACATGACAGCCAGGAGGACCTCGAGGCTCTGCTGCGTGACGAGCTGCTCTTCACCGTGCCCCTGTTGATGAAATACCCCAAATGTTACTGGCTGTGGAATTATCGGCTGTGGACGTTGGGGCAGGCCGTAGAGAAGCTTCCTGTTGCGCATGCTAGGGCCGTCTGGCAGGAGGAACTGGGTCTGGTCGGCAAGATGCTGCACAAGGATCGACGCAACTTCCATGCCTGGGGCTACCGACGGCACGTCGTAGCTACGCTCGAGAGCCCTGCCTTGGAAGGACACAGCCTGGTAGAGGCCGAGTTCGAGTACACAACCAAGATGATCAATATGGACCTGTCCAACTTTTCCGCCTGGCATAACCGGAGCCAGCTTATCCCACGACTCCTGAAAGAGCGCAGTGCCGACGACGCTGCCCGGAAGAAATTCCTAGAGGCTGGTGCGTAGCATCTCCCACCAGCGCCACGGCCTCTGCTAACCAGCAACAGAGCTTACACAAATCCGCAACGCGCTCAACGTCGGTCCAGAGGACCAATCCCTCTGGTTCTACCACCAATACCTTATGCTCAACCTTGTCGAACAGCCAGAGCGCTTAGCCATTGCACCTGGCCTGACCCAAAAGGAGCGAGAAGCCTACGTCTTACAGGAAATCGAGGATATCAAGGAGCTCCTAGAAGATTACACGAATATCAAGTGGATCTACGAAGCGCTTGTTGACTACACCGTCGCAGTGATTCGCATAACCCCTAGGGAGTGGGAGTCGCAGGAGTTGCAGGACATCACGACTTGGCTGCAGGAGCTGAAAACGCTTGATCCGAGTCGCGGTGGGCGTT
This sequence comes from Stachybotrys chlorohalonatus IBT 40285, assembly GCA_000732775.1. NCBI lineage: Eukaryota > Fungi > Ascomycota > Sordariomycetes > Hypocreales > Stachybotryaceae > Stachybotrys > Stachybotrys chlorohalonatus. Next base: position 61,979 of record KL660688.1, on the reverse strand, counting down.
GGAAGGACCTGGAGGCGGACTTGGGCATCGGAAGTTCATCGTGATGGCCCGAACCATACTTACAGTGACGACGGCCACGGAGGTTGCATGATGACTTGATGAAGCAGACATATCGAGCATAGCTGAATCCAGAGCAAGAAGCAAGTTTGCTGAATAATGACTCATAATGTTTGTACCATATCTACTCTACAATGGCGTATACACCGTCTGGTCAACCTTGGTGCCCTACTTCACGATCACATAAGTACAATTACGCGCAGTTGGCCCTGACAAGACTAGCACGTCTACCAACCAGCCCGTCAAAGTACGCCAGCAGCGTCTCCACGGGCACCATGTCCATAAGCCCCAGAGTCGGGCTCGCCGACCTGAACACCTGCCCGTTCCACAGCACGCGCACGTAGAAGCCACTCTCGCTCGGCGCAGCAGTCTGCGAGGGCGCGGGAGTGGTGGTGGTGGTGGCGGTGGGCTGCACGACGCAACCGCAGGCGGACGACAGCTGCGCAGCGTCGGCGCAGTTGGCCGCCCAGGTGGGCACGGCGGTGGACGCGGACGTGGTCAAGCCAGGGCAGAAGGAGCTTGCCGAGGCGGACTGGCGGATGACCTGGCGGAGGCAGTTGTTGCGGGAGCAGCCCGGGGCGACGATGCCAGTTGGGGTGGGCTGGGGCGTAGGCGCAGCGTCCTCGTCGTCCTGTTTGTACAGCTCGAAGACGATTTCGGCGCCCATGCCGGGCCATACCATCTCGTCGATCTGCAGGACGGACATCAGCCGGGACATGGATCCGTCGTGCGCCACGTTGTGGAAATACAGCGTCTCGCCGGTGCCGGCAACAACCTCGCGCAGGTGCTCGGCCAAATGCGCGACCCAGACCCCGTATGACGACGCGCTGGCAGCCAGAGACTCCGGCGTGCCGCGGTAGATCTGGCTGTACTCCCAGTTGCCTAGGCGGTACACGCGGTCGGCGAGGTCTTGAGTGAAGCAATCGGTGCTGTTCTGCCCGCCGACGAGGCGGCACGGCAGGGGCTTCGCGTGGCACTGGCGCGCCGAGAGGTTGTCGTAGTAGTGGTCGAAGGTGTCGTGCCAGCCGCCGTCGTTGGGGGGCACGCCGGAGAGGGCATCGAGGGTGCTGAAGAGGGAGCCGGTCAGGGCGGTGCGGTTGCGCCAGGACGGGTTGGAGGAGGAGCGGATGGCGTTGAAGAGGGAGGAGGAGCGGGGGCATGAGTATTGCGGCGCAAGGAAGTCGATGCCCTCTTGCTGGGAGGGGGGTTAATATCAAGCATGGCCAACTGCTGGGAGGACTAGCACGTAGAAGAGTTGAACGTACCTCAGACATGACGGGGAACGGCTCCGTAGTATCCCACATGCCGTTGATCAGCATGCCCGCAACCTGGCTCGTGATGAGATTGTTGGACACGCGGTACTTGACCTTGTCGCGGTACTCCCCGTCCCTTCCCGGCAAGAAGCCCAGCAGGTCGTGGTACACGCCGTACAGGTCGGCGCCGTGCTGCCAGGAGTCGTCCAGGCCCCCCTCGGTGATCTGCGGGAACTGGCAGCTGCCGCGGAAGCCCGACGGCTGGAAGGGGTTGATGGGTGAGACGAAGCCCTCGCGGTACGCCCTGGCGCTGCGGTTGCCGGCGAAGGGCTCGCCGTAGCCGTACAGGCCCTGGTCATCGCAGTCCCACGTGTAGGACTCCACGGGGAAGGAGTTGGAGTGGTACACCGTGCGCTTGTGGTGTCTCTGGATCTAGGCGGCGGGCAAAGTCAGCTAGCCATCGGATTGTTAAGGCTGGGGCTGGCTGTTCTCACCACTTCGACGTACTGCAGCGTGAAGCCATCGCGCGCCTTGACGTACTCGCTGCTCCGGACGTGCGGCATGTTGCACCAGTTGTACACGCCGTAGCGCCCGTCGGGCGTGACGGATGAGTTGAAGACAAAGTCCCACACCCCGGAGCCCTCGAGGACACCGGCCAGGTCGTTGACCCGGGTCTGCGACGACGGGTACCACTGGACGTCGACGTCCTGCGCGGCGACGGGGGCGGGACGCATGTACGAGAGCGCGGCGAGCGCCGCGGCGGGATACGCCCAGGAAGACATGGCGCCGGCGAGGTAGATGACCGCGATGATGCCCAGGCTAGCGACGAGAGGAACGGTGCTGCTGCTCGTCCACAGACGGGGAGGCCATCGACGGGCCGCCATCCATCTTTATACTCGACCGGCAACGGGATGACAGTCAAGGTCCAAGATATCGCGACCAAGGTAGCTTCCCACGTGGGACGCAGCCCAAGACGGCATGGCAGCAGCTGTCGTTCGTGTTGATCCTGCAGCAGGCCGGGGTTTGTAAGTTTTTGGTGAAGAGGGGGCCAATGAGCTCCACCGGTCATGGGCGAAGCATCCGATCCGCTGCCCTACGGGAGCTTCCAACAGGGACACGTGCAGGGACCATATCCACCGGTCCCTGCAGTCCATCCAGGCACCTTTTGCTAGTTCGATGGGGCCGGCTGGTCGCTGTGAGGAGACTCACCGAGAATGGTGATTATAATTGGAGTCATGGTTCTTTCAGGTTCGGGTTGAGGAGCACCAAGCTGACGATGTGGCATGGACAAGGGTCACAGACAAGTGGTGAGATGTTGTTTCTTGTAATAGCTGTATGCAGCCAACATGGTAGTAATAGTGCTCATTCACACGTTTGGGGTCTCTCAACTCGTACAGAGCAACAGAAACGCCTCATATACATATGCTAGAATCAGGTGGGTGCTAACCTTGTATTCGCGCCCATGCAGTGACGTTTCGCCCTGTGTCCAAGTCAACTATCTCTTCAAAGTCCGCAAAGTGAGGCAAGCCGCCGGGTATCGTTCAAAGCAAACCGAGTCCTCGGGTTTCATCGGTGTCCTCGTCCCCTTCCCCTTCCTCGTCCCCGTCCCCGGCCGCGTCCTCGACTCGCCGCGGCACGTCGTCCATCCGCCGGAATGTCACCGCCGCTGTTAGACTCGTCGCTGTCCTCCACCGAGCTGACCGGCTTATCAGAATTTGACTGTGTCTCGTCAAGTCGCACTACTGTTGGGGCTTGTCTGGATACTGTGCCCCTTGATACCATGCGCTTGAGTGAAGCAGCTGGCTCGTTGAGCCCCAGACCATCTTCTTCCCGCTCCGCACTCGTGCTTGGCTTATCATTGACCTCGAGGTTTCGAGGCTCGGGAGATGGCTGTTGCGATGGGTTGACAGTCGAGGCCGCCGTGAAGCTAGTATCTGGATTTGGCGAGTCCTTGGGCGTATTGTCTGCTTGCTTTCGCTTTCCAATCTTGAACTTCTTACCCTTCATGGCCATCCGCTCAGCAAGAGACATGAACTGCAGACCTACGCTCGTAGAGTTCTTTGCCAACGTAGATGCTGGAGTCCGGGCGGGTTCAGAGCGCCGTGCACGACCTCGACCCCGACCACGACCACGCCCTCTCGATGGCGCCGGTTTGAAATCACCATCTATAGACATGGAATCCTCGTCTGGGCTGGCCTCGCTGGTATCATCGTCTGTGACAGCTGCGGATGCCATGATGGTCGTGACGCCTGATGGCCTGCCTCGGCCTCTGCGACGTGGTTGGATTCCGCTGGCGTCATCTAGCGGCGCTCCTTCATTGGCAGGTTGTGCGTCAAGTTTGGCGTCCAAGTCGTCGTTGTCACCATCAATACCATGTCCACCATGTTCGCCATCATCTGCCGCAATCTCTAGCACGGCCGACTTCCTGGGACGACCCCTAGGTCTCTTGACTGAGCCGTTGGCCGGCGTGACTGAAGGGCTAGCATCAGTAGTGTGTGTGTCCAGAGGGAAAGCCAAGGCCGCGAGGGGGTTCTTCGGAGGCCGCCCACGTTTCTTGCGAACCTGGGTTGAATCACCGCTCGCCGACTGCACAATTTTCTTCGCCACAGGAGTTTGTTCGGTGAGAGCGCGGACCGCATCTGCCGCCTTATCAAGCTCACTCCGACCCTCATTCACTGGCCCCTCTTCCACGTATTCCTCCTCCAGGTCAGGGTCTTCGACTTCAGGCTCTACGTACGAGGTGATTGGTTTCGCATGTCGTAGCTCTGGTTCGTTGGCATCGAATCGCAGGGCATTTTTCTTAGGTACAGGTTTGTCCGCGCTCTGCGGCGGCTGGATCGGCAGCTGTATAGGCGCCTGCTCAGCTTCATTGCCTTGTACCTGGCTAAGCTCATCCATTGCTGCCTCCGGAACCGACGGCTCCCTAGCAAACAAGGCGGGATCCATTGCGTCCAAGAAATCGGTTTCAGGTGCTAGGCGAACTTTCTTCCGGTGAGGCTTACCCACAGTAAACTCAGGGTCCTCGTTTTCTCTCTTCGCCTTTCGTTTGGCGGCACGGGCGGCCTTTTTGGCATCTTCAGATATCTCGAAATCGTCCTTAAGAATCGTCTCTGCTGAAGGTGCTTGATACGGATCGAAAAGGATCCTGTCAACCGTATCATCCTGTTCATAGTAGCCCATGCCGATACGCTGCCGAACCATGACAGGCGGCTCAGGGTACAATGAGTCGTCGGCTTCCATTTCGCGTTGAAGCCCTTCCTCGGCAGCCAAGGCGATGATCCTGACGCTTTCACCATCAAGCCCACGGTCTGGAGCCGAATCTGGTTGGCCGAACCCGTCCTCATGTCCCATATGGTCTGGATAGCCATGGTTTCCATTCATGATGGTGTCGTCAGGTTGAGAAGCGGCACTAGGCTGACTGTGCATTGCCTCTTCGACTTCGGCTTGTTCTGTGAGATCTTGTGCCTTGGCATTGTCAGCTTGCTCCCGCAAACGTTGCATCCTTCGACTGTTTTTGCTGCGGCTTTCCTCGCCTGTGGCCTTGAGCCATGAAAGGTTGTGTATGCGGAAATCTACAAGCGCCTCTACACTGCGATCGTCGGCAATCGGCCGTGTATCGTGCCCCAATAGGGTGTTCTTGGGCATGTAAGGGTCAGTGTTGCCAGCACGTCGACAATGACCGCAGTTGCATATCCCTAGGCATTTCGGGCACTGCCACTGCTCATCTTCCATCACTTGCTGAGGCATCATGTCGAAAGCCCGATAGAGCACACCGTAGCAGTAAGCTTCCGAGCACCCAAGATTTGTGCATTGGTGCACTCGGTAGGTGTAGTCCTTGTGAGAGCACACATGACATCTCTGCAATTCCCCAAATTTGGGCTTCCTTTTCTTCTTCTTTTTTGGTTTCTCGCCATCTTCTGGTTCTGAGTCGCTAGGTGTCTTGGGTCGTTCTGGTTTCGTAATATCCTTAAAGGGTCGTCTTTTCAACGCTTCCTGGCACAGCTGCGCCACAGACTTCTTGCCCAGCCTTTGGCGGGCCACCTCGAGTGGCTGTGGGGAGGTCTCAATGTCAACGAAGCCGTCGTTCCTAATGATGATAGCTCGCCAAGTCTCGTAGTTGTCGACCAGCTCTGACCAAGACCACTGCTCGCACCACTGAAGATCAGATAAGCAGGCGCAGGACCGGCCCATGGCGTAGCATTCCATGCAAACGTCGTACGCATCTTCGTCGCCATTGATCAATGTCCGGACGCAGTGCTTGCATGTAAGAAACCTGTTGAATATGTTGGAACGACAGTAAGAGCAAGTGATGCAAGAGTCGAACGGAATGAGTTCGACTTCCTTCTCCTTGTATGCAAACATCTCGCCCACAAGCAATTCAGTGAATAGCGAAAAGAGCTTCTTGAAGTCGTTTGCCAGTTGTTTGGCTCTGGGCGAGTTCTTGACCAGATCCTGTCCAAAGCCTCTAAAGCTCAACTGTGTCTTCTCAGCATTCTCTTCGAGGTCCTGGAGCTGCTTGCAGTACTTTTGCAGAGTGAAGTAAATGATGGCTTTGTTCTTGTACTGCTCGTCGCGGCAGACCAGTCGTGCCTTGGGCAGGGCCTCATGGAGAGCTAGCTCGAGGCTTTCAACAGTTGTACGATTCCATGCTACCTTGATGGTTCGTGTCCCCCTGTTCCACACCTGGTGTGCTGCAAGGGGAGGGATAAGAATGAAATCGCCGGGTTTCTGATTGACAATGTATACATCGAAAGGCGCCTTTTTCCATGCGTTGATTTGCGCAAAGTGTTTTTCAATTTCGATGTCATGACCAAGCATTGAAAGAAAGTATTCTCTGACAACCTCGCGATCCCTGCTCTCGGTCATGAACCAGATAGAGCTCCCCGGCTTCTCGCCGTTCTCGTCGCCAGAGGCTTCTACCATAATGTTCTGGCCTAGCGAGGCACACATCTCTCTGTGCGCCGGCGTAAACGTGCCCTCGTGGCCAACATAGCACATGAGGTTTTCAGCGCGCATCTCTTCGGGGAGACTTGACATGAGATCGCCAGCGGGAGCAACCGAAGTTCCAGCGCGGAAAATGTCCTCGGCATCGTCGTTTTTCTTGCCCTTGTTTTCGGTAACATTATCGTTGAGGTAGAAAAGGTTGGGGTGGATGATCTTTTGCAAGGCTTCGCGCCATTGCGGTGGACAGTCGATGTCCTTGAGATAAAGCCTCTGCCGACGTTCGTCACGGTAATTGGTAGGGGTCCATTGGTTCGTGAGTTGCTTCATCGATCGAATGTAGTGACCGGTCGTCATAGGGATGTCGCTGGCCCCGGATATGTCCCGCACATTCTCCTCTACATTGTGCACATTAGTTCCTGGAAAAAGATCGTTGTTTCTGCCACGTACGCTTCTTGTCGAACGTCTGTTCGAACCAGTCGACATTGAACAGCCATTTTGGCAGGACCGTGTCCCATCCGTCTATCACTAGAGGCTTCCCACCAACAATGACATGCATAAGCACGAGCTTCTCAAATTCTTGTGGGCCAAGATTGCGTATCTGTGACCGAGAGACGCGCTGCACCCATTTGAGGTTGGGTGTCCGCTCGACCAAGCCCTCGAGGTCGAGATCAGGCGGTAGCGGATCGAACTTGGCCTGGGGATGGAGCGACGTAGGCATCCTGGTCAGCGTGGGCGAGATGAGCGCATGCGTCTAGCCGGAGAGCGAGAGGCACTAGGTGATGCCGGGCTCTGGCTGCGCTCAACGTGCCGTGTTGTCGAGACATGAATGGCCTTGTGAACGCCAAACGCCTGCTCAGGAACATGCGCCAGGATTGACGATGGTGGCTCGAAAGGCACCTGCGTGCTCCAGTCGAATAAGCCAGCTAAGGTCGGCGCGCGCGTTAGTGTATGGAGAGCTCTCCACATTCGGAATGCCGGATTTCATTAGTCCACTAACATTCAGGCTCACAGTCACCTGACATCCACGACTCGAAGCACTATCACCTTCGTTATGTCGGCTACGATAAGAATTGGGGTGTAGTGTAATGTTCCAGTCTGAAAATTACTTGTCATCTTCATTTGATGTAAGTGATTACTCCAATACGTCGACTTTGGCTGTGCCCCTATACATAGGGGATGTCCTTTCTCCTTGCCTACCGACACTACCGCTGACTTTTTTTGTCTCCTTACTAGAGGTGATCAATGAGGTTTCCGATAGTGTCGAGCGCCTGGCGTAGCTGCCAAGGCGTTCCTAAACATCGAGCTCGAGTTTCTCTGACAGTGACTGGTCGGATTATCCGTACGTCTCAAAACCAGCCTTGGTTTGATCGTCAACAAGTCCTCGCTTTTCATCAGTCCCGGCGCCAGCCATCCCCGGTGCTAGATGAACCTGGAAAAGCACAATTTCTACAGCAAGCACCGACGTACGTTGCGCCAAAGACAGGAATCCTATCAGTATTGCCTGCTTCATGGGTTCCATACGCGGAACTTATCCGGCTTGATAAGCCGGCTGGCACTTACTACCTCTTTTTCCCATGCCTGTTCTCGACCCTCATGGCGGCTCCGATAGCCGTCCCGATGGCATCACCAGGCTCAGTCATTGGCACAACCCTCCTGTTCCTGTCCGGTGCCATCATCATGCGAGGTGCAGGGTGTACCATCAACGACCTCTGGGACAGGAATCTGGACCCTCATGTCGCGCGGACCCGACTTAGACCCATTGCACGAGGAGCCATTACTCCATTCAAGGGCCTGGTCTACACCGGTGTTCAACTGTTTGCCGGGCTTGGCATACTACTTCAGTTTCCTCTACCATGTCTTTTCTACGGCGTTCCCAGCCTCCTGCTGGTGGCGAGCTATCCCTTGGCCAAAAGGGTGACTTATTATCCCCAGTTTGTCCTCGGCCTCACCTTCTCTTGGGGCGCCATCATGGGGTTCCCTGCCCTGGGAATTGACCTTCTCTCCAACACTGCTGCATTGACAGCTGCTGGGCTGCTGTACACCTCTAACATTGCTTGGACGGTCTTGTACGATATGATCTACGCGCACATGGACATCAAAGACGATGTCAAAGCCGGGATCAAAAGCATTGCCTTGAAGCACGACGCGGAAACGAAGCAGGTTTTGAGCGGGCTTGCCGTAGCCCAGGTCGCGTTACTGGCTGGAGCTGGATATGCTGCAGGTGCTGGTCCGGTATTCTTCCTCGGCAGCTGCGGTGGTGCTCTGGTCACCCTAGGCATCATGATCCGGAGGGTCAATCTGAAAAATGTCAAAGACTGCTGGTGGTGGTTTGTCAACGGATGTTGGATCACGGGAGGCGTCATCAGCTTAGGATTGGCGGGCGACTACGCTGTACGTTATATGGAGGAGCCCCAGACGGCCGATGTCAGGGAAGTCGAGAAGGCCTAGCGGGTGGCCCAGGTGTGTAAGATATCGATCGTGTAGATGTTTTGTAGGATCAGCACAGGGTATCATGGCATGTAGACGCAAAGATGATTTTAGGAGATGTCTTGATCTAACTTTGAGATGTCATCTCCCATGATCAGAACCCAATCCGTAATGCCGATGCAAGCAAGCCATGTGACTCCTCAAGCCGAAATATAACATCGCCATACCATCTTCCCACGTAACAGTTTTTTCTTCCTCTAAGAACGGGGCTTCTCCTTCTTCTCCTTCCACAGTGCGAGCAAACCGACACCGGAAACCTTGACGACCTTGAATCGCACACCGGGAATATCACCCTTGGCCTTGCCCTTGCGACCGAAACCAGCCAGGAGGACCTCGTCGTTCTCGTCCACGAAGTTCAGGCAACCGTCATTGGGGACTACATGTACAGTTAGTCTTTCAACTCCATCCGTTGTCGATATATTTGCAGCGATGGAGACATACCGAAAGCAGTGACCTTCTTGCCGTTCTTGATCAACTGAACCCTGACGCACTTTCGAATGGCGGAGTTGGGCTGCTTGGCCTCGACACCGACCTTCTCGAGGACGATGCCCTTGGCGTGTGAGGAGCCACCGAAGGGTGAAGACTTGAAAGCAGTGCCGAGAGCACGCTTCTTATAGGCAAGATCCGCCCATTTCTGGTCCTTTCGGTTCGTTCGCAGCTTTCGGGCGGCGTTAAGACCACGGGGTTTGCCTCCAGCCATGATTGCTGATGATTGTTAGATGCTGTTCGTGATGTGCGCGGGCGAGAGAGCGTTGATCGGGGCAGTGGCACGTACCGACTTAGTTGTGTATCGCGACGATGGGTTGGTGATGGTAATTGCGGAGCAGCGAAAAAAGTCGGCTTACCTAGAATTTCTATGTAGGGTTATTGGCCCTAGGTGGCAGAAGCCAGTGGTGGGCAGACTGTGGACCCAAATCACGTGACTTGGCCGTCAGGGGGGTCAATGACCTGACCATCAGAAGCCTGTTAGCGCGGAAGGAGATCACCCACATAACCAATTAGCGTAGAGTATTTCTTCCAGTCCTGCGCAAGTACTGGTACCTCGGCTTTGGTGCTGGATCACTCTTACTCGAAGTTCAAATCCATAGCTTCTTGCTTGAACTTTTGAGAAACTACAGCATCGCCCTAGGCCGTTCTTACAACATCTGTCAAACTGCAATGCTAGAACACATCCTGTGAGGAATCGAGCTCACATCACTCAGGGGATGGCACCCTGGATCAATACTTGATCGTTGAATTTATGCTGCAGCCATGTCTGGACAACGAAGTGGTGAGCCGGCTCACTCGAGAGCATGGAGCGTCAACGAGGATCCGGTAACTCCCATCACCAGAACCAAGAGCAAGACGCGCGATCCTCCACCAGCACTATTTCTACATCCATCTCCAGCAGCGTCTCACGTTTCTCTTCCTGGGATTCTGGCACCTGGTGCCCATGTACCTGGGCCATCCGGCCTTAGCCAGGCACAGTCCAACACCGATGTAAACGGAAACCTACAGCCAGGAGTGGGTCTTTCCAGTGATGGCGGTCGGCCCAGAACATTGAAGCATACGGAAAGCACGCGCAGCGCCGATAGGACTGATGCCTTATGGGCGGAGATGCAAGCAACGCTGGAAGAGGTGGAGCTGTCAGCCTCGGGAGGTACGCGTGTCTTCAGTCCCGAGCATGAACGTAAATTAGGGGATTTGCGGACTGCTCAGATTGCCCTTGCGCAGGCATGGGCAAGAAGCGAGGCTGATGACTTCAACGAGATGAGTGGTCGCGATTATGCAGCGCCAGCTGCTGCGGAGGAGCTACGGAACCCAAAGGGCGCTCAACTTGAAGCCACGGGTTCCCTGGCGGGGAATGGCACCGACGGGGCCAAGAGCACTGCTGCAGCAGCGAGCGTGCGGCCTGGCAGCAGTGCTGGTGGCAAGGACCAACTGGGTGCCCAGCTGGAAGACGAGACCGAATCAGACCTCATCTCAGCAAGAAGGCGTCGCGAGGCGAACGACCTCTACTTCCAGAGAGTCAACGAGGGAGTCATCGATGTGGTGGCAAAGCTAGAGGAAGTAGCAACGGCCATGAGAGCTGTCGAGCAAGAGAGCAAAGACCTATGGAATGAGAATGAAAGTGTGTCTGGCAGCGTGCGTGCATGAGCAGGGTCTTGGCGCATATTCACGAATGATTCTAGCAGGCGCAAGGAACGGACAGATATGAAAGGGTCCATCAGGTATGGCGTTCGGAGAGCGTCTTGCATTCAAAGGCTAGGTTTCCACGTCGAGCAAATTCACTTCATTGATACAACCACGTATTCTTTGTACATCGAATGGCGCTGTAGTGAATGCGGGTCGTGTTTATCGTTGGAATCCTAGACAGAACATTGAAAGCCGCGCGTGCGACTCAGAATGATGTGACAAGAATTTGGGTGCCTACCAGGCTCCCTCTATTCATCATCTGGAAGTTTGGAGATGCCTAAGTGGGAAGGTCGAACATGGTCGCGCTGTCAAAGGCATATCTTTCTACCTGCCAAATATGGCAGCCAAAGACATCCAGGACATCTAAGGTCCATCCAACCACATTACTAGGCCGGCTCTGTGGGATATTTGGACCGCGACAGAGGCATTCTAGACAGCGCAGGGCTAGCAGATGTGGTTGCATCATCCCCGTGTCTTCCGTGGGACAGATGATGCAACTGCGTTTTATGCAGGACTTGTGCATCTTTGTGCATAGGCTGTGCAAAGGGCGCTAGATTTGCAGCTAAAGTCGGCGCCACCCCAGGGGGACGTGTAGGATAGTGGAGAAAACAGGTAACCCAAGCCACCCACCCCCGTGCTTGGAGTTCTACATAATACAGCCATCCGCCTCTGACGACAGTTGGAACCACCCGTCCTGTACCCATCAAACCGCGCGACGCACGATACAGACAAAGCAACCAAAATCGATACGCTCGCCCACCATTACACACCATGAAGCCCGCCACTCTTCTCTTCGGCGCACTTGCGCTCATCCCCAGCGCTCTGGCGGTCGGACAGACCAAGTCGGCCATCGTCTGGTTCGAGGACCCATCGACCCCGGACTCCGTTATCAACGAGGCCAAGAACAGCATCATCGCGGCCGGCGGCAAGATTACTCATGTCTACAACATCATCAAGTACGCTCGATAGCTTACCGCTTCAGCCGCAGAGGTCGGGTTGTGCTAACATAGTCATAGGGGCTTCGCAGTCGTCGCTCCCGAGACTGCTCTTGCGTCGGTGCAGGCGTTGGGAGACGGGCACTCCATCCGAGTCGAGGAGGACGAAGTTGTTTCGATCAACGATGGCATGTAAAGATGTCTCGACTGTTTGGATTGGATAGCGCCATTTTGTATTATTGATTACTGGCGTTTGAATGGCGTTGGGCGTTCTCAAGAGTGCAGATCTTGAACGCCAAGAGCTTATACTTGTTCGCGAAAACAAAAATCGAAACTGTTTCCATAAGATGACCCCGATTTGCGACCAACAGCCTACCTTGGTCTGGCTCCTTACCCGTACTTGATGCTCTGTGCAAGCTGGCTGCGGATGCGCCGCATGAGGTGGTCATCTAAAAGCCTTGACAATGTTTCAACGAAATGAAAGAGAACATGGTACTTCTTTGTGACACAGGGCGCGTGTGCAGTCTGACCGGGTTGAATCGTTGAAAGGGCCCTGGCAAGGAAATCACATGCTCTCGACACGTTGTCTTCATGAAGGAGAAAGGGCATTACAGAGGGACGCTTGACACATTAATTTCAAAAGAAGATGCCAGAAATGCGAATGACGATAATGAATAGCGAGTCATCGACCAAAGGATACGAAGCAACACTTTGCCGTGCTTGAGGATGAACCTGAAGTATCACTTTGTTGTCGAGACTTGACACAACGAAGTGCGGGTCCACGTCATGCAAGACCCTTGAAATCATGTCAAGCCCCTCCAGTATCTATCTAAAGCCTAAAGAGTCCAACTACCTTGCAAACTGATGCGTAAAGCCACAGAGCGGGCTAGCGAATTCCGAAAGCCATAGAATCATTGGAACTTTCAAGTATTGTTCTTGTCTTCTCAATAGAGTCCTTCGAACAGTGAACTAGTTGAGAATATTATGGCTCGAGTCATGAGCAGAGAGGCCGTGGAGGAGCCATTTCCAGGCTCGTGCTCTGTCGCATTCCAGAAACTTGTGTCATTATGTAGAAATGCTAAGATCATAAATGGCATTAGAGAATAATGCACAGTATATTATTTCGCGTTATTGGTGTCGCAGTGCAAGGTACCGTGTCATGGTGTCTTCCGCACACAGCGCTGCCCGTGAGCTTCAATTAAAGACGCGGGGCGCCAAACTGGATCCGGTTGGGCCAGGGTACCTACGCGAGTACCTGATGCCGTGCATCACCACGACTGGAGGACAAGGATGCGCTCCCAATCTTGATTTCTAACAACCCATGGAGGTCTTTGAAGGCCGTCTGGACTCGTTCAATTCTCAAACCAAACCAGTCGGAACAGGCTCGAACCCGCCTCCCTTTATCAAGCTGCCTGCCCTTGGAATAATGTTGGGCCTCCCTATGCCACGACTCGCTGCCGACTTCGTTCCCCTCCTAGCTCGAATCTGTCTACTTCTCGCTGTGTGAGGCGGTTGCCCAACGACAGCCACGATGCCGACGTATAGTGCCAGCGCACAAGCTGCGCTCCTCAAAGCCGTCTGTATTTTCCTTCCCTCCCATGCCGACTCTGGTCATGGTCCTCTCGAGGGCGCAAACACGCTTACCCTGACTCCTTCTCAGGTCAATCGCGTCTTCGATCTCAACCGCACTGCCGAGTCCCTCGACGAACTTGCCAACGGTCTTGTGCTTGCTCAGATTCTCCACGAGCTAGATCCCGAGTTCTCCCCTGCCGAACTTGACACGAGCTCCAGCACCTCCAAATACCTCACCAACAAACGGAACATTCAGGCTGTGTACAAGGGCCTCTTCCGATTCATCCGTCGTCAACTCCCCGAACTCGGCTGCCAAGCGAAAAAGTTCGACTATCATGCCGTCGCCGAGAACCCTGATCCCCAGGGCATCAGCCAGGTACGTCATGCTCGTTCCCGCTATACTCCTGTCACGGGAGAAGGGAGGCTAATCGTTTATTTTTTTGCTTCAAGCTGCTTGCCGTCATGGTGTCAGCGGCCACCATGGGTCCTGATAACCAAAGGTACATCCCTCGTATACAACATGGCTTGGATCGGGAAACACAGGCCGAGATCATGCAGATCATTCGTGCCATGCAGCAGGATATCGCGAACTCCAAGGACGACGACGACCTAGACGAAGCCATCGATGCTGTCATGGAGGCACGTGACATTGACCTTCTGGTCGAAGAGCAGAACGCCGCTCTACGCCAGCAGCTGGACAAGACAAACAAGACTCTCTCCGACTACATTACACGATTGGAGCATCTTCAGATTAGCCACGAGGAACTCAAGTATGAAAAGGAGAAGAACGACCGCGAGCTTGAAGTCTTACGAAAGGCCACTCAAGATGGGGCTAACAGCGCCGAAGCCATCAAGCTCCTCGAAGCTCAAGTCCATGAACAGATGGAGATTATTGCAAGAAGCGAGGAAAGTATTCGTAACCACAACAAGATCAAAACCCAGCTGGAAGGTGAAGTTCAGAGGCTCAGCCAGAAGAGCATTCAGGCCGATGAGCTGAGGGACCAGGTTGCCGAATGGAAGCACAAGGCTGAAGAGCTGGAGAAGAAGGCCAACACAGCTGAAAGGTATAAACAAAAACTGGAGTCTCAGCAGCACCTTGTCAAAGAGGTGCAAAATCTCCAATATGAGAGGGCCGAACTGCAGGAACAGTTGCGTTCGCTGGTTGCTGACAAGGACCGCGGTGATCGTACGCGCAAGGCCGAAGATGAGCTTACCAAAATGATTACACAGTCTGAACAGCATCTTTGGGACGAGCGCAATCAAAAGAACCAACTCATCAAAGACGTCACAGTCTTAGAAGAAGAGCTGTCCCGACTCAGGAATCAAATAAACCATGACGAGCGGTTCATTCAGGATCTACAGGAGCAGTTACAACATGGCGGCGGCGGTAGCTCGCAGCCCGCTACGATTGGCGCCGTCTCTGGATTGCTCAACCTTGAAGAGGAGCTGAGCGGCACTCCCGAGGATGACGGTCAACCCAATTTCGCGCTGGAGATTTCGCGATTGAAATCAGAGAACAACCTCTTACGTGGAACCATGGGCCCTACGGGGGACGCGGCTTCATCGAGGCTTGCCTACGAGGAGATTAAACGACAGCTGGATCGAGTCCAACGCGAGAGAAACGATTTTTTCGAGAAGCATGCTGTGGCGCAGGATCAGCTCGAGGCGATCATCGCCAATGCGACGGCCGAAGAGTTAGTAAAGATGATCGATGCTGCGACCAACGAGGGGCCGTTGAATATACTTACAAGTCAATATTACAGGACCAAAGTATTCATCGACCTCAAAGCCCAACTCGCTTCTTCGTTGTCGGAGCTCGACCGGACCAAACAGGACTACAAGACGCTCGAGAGACAGGTAACAGATCAGAATCGAGAATTGCTCGAGGCTCGCTCAAAGCTGTCCGCCATGTCCAAACAAGAACTCGATGCTGTGGAGGAGCTCAGGGGTGCCGACAAGTTGATAGCTGACTCTCTCAAGTCGGAGGTGGAGCGTCTACGACTGGAGCTTGGCGATGTAACTCACGAGCGTGACGCTCAAAAGACGCAGCTGATTGAAGCACTTCTCGCCAAAGACAAACTGCGCAAGGAAGCAGAAGGCCACAGGGACGGCCAGGATTCCTTGGATGGGCTGGGCGATACTGACGTGGCCGCCAAGAAGTCTGCCGACAAGATTGAAAAGCTGCGTACTCGTCTCAAGGAAAGAACGCAGGTGAGTCACAAACGGCTCTTTTCCGAAATCATACTTCAAGAGCATTCCGGGGCCGAAGAGCATTTAGTGATGGGCTTCGAGGAGGTGGAAGAACCAGAAGTCTGGCCTTGCATTTGGGCAGCGGCTGGCGACAAACTCGCTCTGCCTCTAGAGGTCTGGGAAATCCCAGATCAGCCCGAACGGATCCTATCCCGTTCCAATATGACGTCGGAGTTGTGCTTGGCAACGAATCTGCCGTCTGCGTTCTTTGAGGACCAGCCATTGGGGCGGCGCCTGTATCCCTCTCAACCCATATTTGGCAATCCTTATACATCTGCAAATCACCTCAATTTCTTTGAGACGTGCGTTGCTAATGACTGCCACAACAGCAATTCGAGAAATCCGAACAAGACAAGATCGACCTGCAGCGCAAACTCAAGCTGGCACAAGGCGGCGAGGCCTCGGCCGCGCTCAGGGTACGCCTCCAACACATCACCCCCTCCGCCTCTTTACACACTGACCGTCTTCTGACAGGCCGAAACGGAACAGACAATCAAGAACCTCCAGAGGGAGAACTCACTAATGGCGACGGCGTGGTATGACCTCACAACCAGGCTGCAGAGCAACCACGTCGGGCTGCAGCGACGTCCGGAGCCCTTTAGGGGTTTTGTGAACAAGCAGAGGCAGATGGTCAACGGTCAGTTGCGCCGCCGCGACTCCCTCTACCTCTACTGACGTGTCTTTCGTCAAAAGCTATCCCATAGAGATGAGCAAGGCCAGCGACGCCTGCACAGGAGCTTCGCCGCCTGAACCTCGCGTGGAGAATAACCCGCGCGACGGTAATGGCGATGAAGAAAGCCATGTCATCGGAATCAAATTCGATGCTTGAACATATACATCCTTAGTACATACCCGACATCACGCGGCATATCCCCTTATGTTGCTTCAAATTCTTAGATACCTTTTCCTCCATTGCATTCTCCCATTAGTTCATCATTGCGCAGGAGCGTTATTCCAGGCATTACAGTTCTTTCATCTTTTCTAGTTGCGTCACATGGTAGACCATATATCGTATAGACAGTACAGGCTACCGCCTACGCAGCGAGTCCAGCCAAACAATCCATGGGGGGCTGCATACTCCAAGTCAAATGTTGATTTTTCCCAAAGAATAGCAGGGGTTGCCTATTGAGATTACTATTGAGACAGTTGTACATACAATCGTCGCGCGGATATGGGACGTAGGTGCGGTTAGTAGGGCGTGGAAGGTCTAGTCGGGTACACAACTCGTAAACGTAGATTCCATCTTTGTCGGAATTTGGGTGGCGTCATGGACTTTGTGCTTAAGAAGAGCCGGTGATTCTGCTGAGGATACCAGTGCCATGGCCCTTCTTTTTGTCGTCAAGAATCTCGAGCATGCTCTTCCAGACCTGGCCAGGCTCCTGGCTGGCATCGAGGCCGCTCCAGATGCCCGTCTTGCGGTAGTAATCGACGACGGGGGCGGTCTGCTTGTGGTAGGTGGCGAGGCGCTTCTTGAGGGCCTCGGCGTTGTCGTCGCTACGCTGGATGAGTGGCTCGCCGGTGACGTCGTCCTTCATCTGCTCCTTGGGCGGGCTGAAGGTGCTGTGGTAGGTGCGGCCGGACGCCGGGTGAATGAGACGGCCGGTGATGCGGGCGACGAGGAGGGCGTCGTCGATCTTGAGCTCGACGGCGTGCTGCAGGGCCTGGTTGCGCTCCTTGAGCATGGAGTCGAGGCCCTCTGCCTGGGGGACGGTGCGAGGGAAGCCATCGAGGATGAAGCTGCGGAGACAATCGTGGTCAGCAAAACATTGCGCGGATGCAAGCCCTGGCGCGTGGCGGGTTCACGTACCCTCCCTGGCACTCCTTGTTATTGTTGAGCTCCTCCTTGATCATGCCGATGACAATGTCGTCGCTAACGAGGCCACCGGCGTCCATGATCTTCTTGGCCTCGCGGCCGAGCGGCGTCTTCTTGGCAACCTGGGATCGCAACATGTCACCGGTAGCCTAGATGAGCGATGCGGTCAGCAGCCGTACAGACGAAACCATGCAATTGAGCTGCGGGATAGCGCGCAACCTACCAGGTGACAGCAGGAGAAACGCTCCTTGATCTTGGGGGCCTGTGTTCCTTTGCCTAGAGGTCGAGGAAGTCAGCTGTCGTTGCTCGCGGTCAGGTTGAGCCATTTACACCGGCGGAGGAAGGCAACGGGGCGTACCAGCACCAGGAGGACCGATGAGGATCATGCGGAGATTCTTCTCGTAGGGGGTGGCGCCGGTGGCAGTCTGCTCGAGGCGCTTGATGCGCGAGTCGAGCGTGGAGATGACATCCTTGAGCTGCTTGAGCTCATCCTCGACAAAACCCATGGCTGCGGTATCGGGGTGATTTCCTTGGGACGGGGGGAAGACGAAGCCTGACCGAGGCAATTGACTAGAGGGAGGAAGGAAGAGGAGTGAGGAAGCAGACGGGAATGCTGTTGGCCTCGGGGAGTTGTGGATTGGGGGAGGATGGAGAGGAAGGGATTCGAGATGAATAAAAAAAAACAAGAGGCAAGGTAGAGGCTACGTAGATTGCCGAGGACCTGGCACTGTGCTGCCACAGAGAGCTACACGTCCTAGGTAGGCTAAGGTAAGGCAGAGGGTTGGTTGGGATGGGACACCCGGGCGGACGGATGGGCGCTGTCGGCGCAAAGCGGCAAGGGAAAGACAGAGCTAGAGGTGTGCGAGTCCAGGAACAGGGCTCGGGTAGTTTGCGCTGGTCAGTACAGTACATTCGAGCAGTCATGGACGTAACCATGTCGCCTTGATCCCTCTTGGAGCTCTTCCGGGTACGAGCTAATTACTTACAACTACCGCCTCTTCTGCTGATACCGCGTGTCTCATTCATGAGGCAGGTCCGGGATCTCACGACATGAGCTTGAAAGCTCATCTTGCTTTGGTTAAGCTACCGAGGCTGCTTCGGGAAAGGGCAGAAGACAACCGGTGGTTTGGCATTGAATCAGAACCAGTAGTTCACTCTCAAAGCACCAAGAAGCCTGTTTTTGCATCTTGAATCT
>KL660688.1:8835-43266 GCA_000732775.1 Stachybotrys chlorohalonatus IBT 40285 | reverse complement strand
GGGGGGTTAAAGCCATTTGTATCGCCTCACTTTGTCAATACTAAATGCTAGCCCTTTGAATATTTTCCGCAACGAAATGCAGCTAGTCATCACGATACCCACGGACATGCGGTTTTCAACCCGAATAAGATCAGCAAAATTCTTCAGTGAGATAAATCGACGAGACGAGGATTCTATGACAACGCCATTTGCAGGGCCCACGCGCTTGGCTCGACAGAATGCCCAGGGACCCGAGTTCGGCCACTTGTGCCTTTTTTCCCGCTGTGTTGTTCTCACGTGGCATGTGCAAGCATGTCCTATCCTATCTCTACTATGCTGTATGGCTACGGATAAAATCTACAATTTATCAAAGAAGCTTGCACCGCTACATATAGAGCATGAGTTTGGATCAGCCTCATGTTCTGTCTCCTTTATCATCGCTGGTGTCTCTCAGTGAAGACCAAGCTCAAAGCACCGAGGCTCCCTACCCTACCGATAAGAGCGTAGGTTGCTATCTCACGTGATGAACTCCACAGAATGGACAAGCCAAGCAAAGGTACAAGATACTTTGGCAGCTGGTTCCACCCACATCCCACCCGTTACCGCAAGAGCTCCTAGCTCTGGAAGGCAGCCTCACATACGTACATCCGCCAATTCTTCGACCGTCACGACTCTCTCCAGCGCCGCCGTATCTCCTCCACTTGCCAACGTCGCGCTGCCCTTAACTGCATGAGATCCAACACATAAGCACATTCACTATCTATCATGCCTGCCACCACAGCAGAGACCCTCTCCCTCGTCACCCGCAACGTCTCGGTTGCGCCGCTCGTCCTCCTCTCGGCCGTCGATCACTACAACCGCACCGTTCAGAACAACAAGGGAAAGAGGCGAGTTGTGGGTGTGCTCTTGGGGCAGAACGATGGCAAGAATGTGAGAGTATCAAACAGCTTTGCTGGTATGTCTCTCGACCCCGATCAATCAGCTTGCCCGCGGTGATGTTGACCTAGCGCCACCCAGTGCCGTTCGAGGAAGATGACAAGGACCCTTCGGTGTGGTTCCTGGACCACAACTACGTCGAGTCGATGAACGACATGTTCAAGAAGGTCAACGCGAGGGAGAAGCTAATAGGCTGGTACCACACGGGGCCCAAGCTGAGGGCGTCAGACTTGGAAATCAACGAGCTGTTGAAGCGATATACGGCCAACCCTCTCCTGGTCATCATCGACGTGCAGCCCAAGGAATCCGGAGTACCAACCGATGCCTACTTCGCCGTAGAAGAGATCAAGGATGTACGTGGGCACTCGCTGGGACGAACATGATTGTGATGCTGACCCTGCACAGGACGGAACCACGACATCCAGAACATTCGTCCACACACCGTCCATCATCGAGGCCGAGGAGGCAGAAGAGATTGGCGTCGAGCACCTATTACGAGACATCCGCGACGTCGCCGTCGGCACCCTCTCCACCCGCGTCACCAACCAGCTCCAGTCCCTGCAGGGCCTGCACCTGCGCCTACGGGACATCGGCGCCTACCTGCAGAAGGTCCTCGACGGCGACCTGCCCGTCAACCACGGCATCCTCGGTAACCTACAAGACGTCTTCAACCTGCTGCCCAACCTGTCCACGCCAGAGGGCGACGGCAAGTCGGGCGCCGGCGAGCTCGCGCACGCCATGAGCATCAAGACAAACGACCAGCTCATGGCCATCTACCTCAGCAGCCTGATACGCGCCATCACGGCCTTCCACGACCTGATCGAGAACAAGATCCAGAACAGGCAGCAGCAGGAGGACAAGGAGAACAAGAAGGATGAGGTGAACGGCAAGGACGAGAAGAAGGAGGGTGCGAATGGCGAGTCCAAGGAGGGTGGTGACAAGGATAAGGATGCCAAGGAAAAGAAGAAATAGAGAGGATCCTCCAAAGAAGATCTACATGACGCGATAAATCGAGGCAACGCTGTATCGGAGCAGCCGTAAAGGCAGAGGGCCGCTGGCGAGCTTGGTTCAGTGTTCCGGTGGCATCGCATCGCCAGGTCGGCACACAGACCGCTGGCATTTGTACAATGATGATTCACGTCTAGTCTGCAAGACCCAAGTGACAATAATAGAAGGTCACCACAATCAGTAATCCGTGAACACACTCTTTGGCTCGATGGCCAGTGAGCCTTTCCACTACGTGTCCTTTTACGTATCAGCCATGACCTCAGCCAACTCCTCCTTCGTGACGGATCGTGTCTGCGGCGCATACTCCAGACCTTGGCCGCACCTCTCCGCGAGCAAACACGCCAAGAGATGCTTGCAGCATGGCACCGCATCCGCCAACGCGCCCTTTCCATCTCGACTCAGCCCTCCAAACGACCATTCGCCCGCACCCTGCCCTGCTAACTCATCCACGTCAGCATGCTCTTCCTCCGCCGCGCCGGCTCTCGTAGGAAACGCTTCATAGGCGAAGCCCGCACACGAGCAATTCCACGCACCCAGCCTCACAAGATAGCTCCTGGCCCCCGTGGCCGCGGTTCCGCCGTCGTCGTCTGCACCGCGGCGTCTGAACCTCGTCGAGGCGAGTGACCGTACGACAAAGATCTCCCGAGCTTGTTTATCGTTGCTGTCGTTGTTGCTAGTGCTGGTGGGGGGCTGTAGGGTGAGGCGGGTGACGAGGCGTCGGTCGAGGAGGTCGAGGGCGGCGAGGAGGAGGTGTGGGAAGATTACGTGGAGGGTTAGGAGGAGGTGACGGCGGTCGGATGGGCTAGGGGAGGGGGTAGGGGATGAGAGCTGTGTGAGGAGGGTGGTGAGGAGGTGTCGTTGGGAGGGAAGGGTTGACGGCATTGTCGGTTCAACCATTCAGAGTATGCCGACCGTGGTGATGAATGCGAAGGTTAGATTTGTCACATAACATCGATGCTAGGGTGTCTGGATGAACGACTGGTAATGGCGTTGAGGTTGAGAGTGTTGGTGTTGAGTAATGATGTGAGAGGTGGTTTGGTGGAGTCAAATAGTCTACTGTATGAGAAGCACGTACGGTCACTTTAAGCAAAACACCAAACAAGGCCAACATTTCCTGCATGGACAGAGATTCATTGCCCTTTATCTATTGTATACAATTTTCCTGTACCTATTTTACTCTATTCGTCTTGTACAAGGGTTGAATGGTTTACACGCCAGCCTGTTGCCAACTGGGCTTTCGTCTCGCACTACACCCACTCCTTGGGATCCCGCAGCACCTCCACCAGGCGCTGCTCCCTGCTCCGCGGCTCGGGCTCGTGCATGTACTTCCAGCTGGCCGTCAGGGGCAGGCTCACGAGGATGCTCTCGACGCGCGAGCCGGGGGTGTTGAGGCCAAAGGCGGTGCCGCGGTCATGCACCAGGTTGAACTCGACGTACTTGCCGCGGCGCAGCTGCTGCCACTCCTTTTCCTCGGCGTTGAAGGGCATGTCCTTGCGCTTCTCGAGGATGGGTATGTAGCCCGGCAGGAAGGACTTGAGGCAGTCCTGGATGAAGGCGAAGGTGTTCTCCTGGTCGCGCTCCGACTCGTCCAGGTCGTCGAAGAAGATGCCGCCGATGCCGCGGGCCTCGCCGCGGTGCTTGTTGTAGAAATACTCGTCGCACCACTTCTTGAAGCGCGGGTAGTAGTCCTTGTCGTGCGCGTCGCAGGCTTCCTTGATGGTCCTGTGGAAGTGGATGGCGTCCTCGTCGAACAGGTACGACGGCGTCAGGTCGCTGCCGCCGCCGAACCACCAGGCCTGCGAGGTGCCGTCCGGGTTCGCCGTCTCGAAGTAGCGGTAATTGAGGTGCACCGTGGGCGCCATGGGGTTGTGCGGGTGCAGCACCATGCTCAGCCCCGCGGCGAAGAAGTCGAGCGAGTCGGCGTTGGCGGCCAGGTTCTTGTGGTTGACGCGCATCTTCTCGATGGCCGGCTTAGGCAGCGTGCCGTAGACGACGCTGATGTTGACGCCCGCCTTCTCGAACACGTTGCCCTCCTGCAGCACGCAGGTGATGCCCCCGCCGCCGTCCTTGCGGCTCCATTCGTCCCGGCGGAACAGCTTGCCGTCCACCCGCTCGAGCTCCTGCACGATGATGTCCTGCTGCTCCTTGATGAACTTTTCCATCCGGAGCCGCATCGGCGAGTCCTTGCCGATGCTGCCCTCGCGCTTCCTCTGGGCGTCTAGGTCGGCGAGCGATGCCGCGTCCAGCTTCGCGGGGCCGTTGGAATACTACAGAGCGCGCCGCCAGTCAGTCTCCCAGCGAGCCAATTGCGTCAACACCGCCGGGGGGGGGGCTTGTGTTTACCATTTCGAATGCGACCGGAGCTGCAATGCCCAAGGCCGCCGCAGCACACCAGTACGGGATCGAAGACGACGCACGAGAGCTACCCGAAGAAGAAGATGATTGAGTGCACAGGTTCCTCGAAGCGGTGTTGGGTCGGCCTGTCACGTTTGTCCTTGGTAAGCGACGAAGCTGCGCGGCCAGCCGCTGGGCCTGTCTCGGGACAGCCATCTGTAGGGTTTATATCGACTGCGAACCGACGTGGTGAGGACTGGTGGGAGCGGCGTGGCATGACAGTCGGATGTTGCCGCGGGCCCAGCAAAAAGTGCTACGACTGGTAAGGCGAAGCCGGAGCCGGGCGGGACCCTTAGCCCGGACGCCATGGTTCTTGATACGGCTTAGTGCGGAGCCGCCTTTCCTCAACCTGTCCAAGATTCGTCAAGCATTCATGCTTAGATGCGCTGAGGCAGTCTACCTGTTGGCACGAATAGAGAGATTACAGAATCTACCTCTCTTTTTATATGTATATCCAAGGGGGGAAATAACTGAACAATGAAAGCTCGATCTAGAATCAACTAATGAATAGAGTTCTCTTAGGAATGAATTAACTAGAGGATATAATGCTTCAAATGGAATTCTAGAAGGCTGTTTTCGGATCTCGCTTTCTCTTTTTGTACAAGCCAGTCCCTGATGAGGCCGATGAATTTTACCATTTCGTATCAGAGTCACCCTTTATTCTTTATGTATCAAAGAGATGCGATATAAGTAAGCATCAGCGGTCATCAGAGGATTTCTTAGTGGCACCACATTCGAAGGCCAAAACCCATTGGGCTGATTGCGTGCAACACAACTCCACAGGCCAAGAAACTGAAGAAACTGGATCATGCAGGTCAAAGTCTTCGTGAATAGAAAAGTAAAGGGCTAGACACCGACATTAAATGCGCAAGGTCGCATACTTGGGACAATAGGGAGAATGATGCTACCGTCACCATGACCCAAGGGACACAAATCCAGGATCGCCAGCAATCGAACGGCTTTGGTACAGGTAAAGGCGTGGTGTTGCTTACTCAAAGGACGACTTGGGAGGCAGTCTAGAAAACTGGTGGACGGGAAATCGAAGTCTCGCACATAATATCCGTATTTCGTATCCTATGTTCCGATGAACCAGTCACGGATGCATGCGAGTCGGACTCGGCCGGGGTGCTTATTCTTCGCAGCTGATACCCCGGACCTTGCGGCCTTGGAATTTCTTTAAAGCAAGGAGGCAATTTGGGGCAAGCCTATCTTTGTGTTCTTTTAATGTTTTTGTTTTGTGAATTCTCTCGTTGGGGCGATTGCAGGACAGTTAGATTCCAGCGACGCAGCCTTGGGAAATGGCACTGTTCAGCCCAAGCCCAGCTTACAGTTCATAGCCCATGTTGTCTCGAGAGCGCCATGCAGCCGACATGCCCAGCGCATTTGATCGTGGAATGCTGGTGAGTCAGACGGGAAGTCGTGCCTGCGCAACAAAGCGTCCTGTTGATGGATCATTCGAGAACGAGGCACTGTTCTGGCGACATTTCCATCCAGCACCAAATACCACCACATACTACTACCTTTCGCGGCTTGAACACGGCCGCCGTATGAGCACGCGCCGCGGCTGCAACAGCACCGCTGTGCAATCCCGCCGCTCTCGACCCACGCTGGGACATTATGTCACAGAAGCCGCCAGTGTTTTATCGTGGTTGCTCCCGTGCTGATCCAGCCTGCAAACGACGCTGCACGTGAGTCAATCACCTGAAGGGGGCCTTGTCCTCCGCAGCTCGTGCCTCTCTGTGAATGTGATTCACCGCACAAGCACCGCGCTAGGCCGCATGCGTCATAGCCGCCACAGCCCCGCGCTTGCGGTTCGCTGCTTCGCTGTGAAGCTCGCTGTTCGCCCTCGTAGTAGAGCTGCGCTGCTGTGGCCACTGCCGGCGGGGCCGGGATTGCGTCGAGGGACAAGCCCTGCTGCTGCCTGCTGTGGGCTCGAGAGACACCCGTGACCGCTTCGTACAACTCCCCAATCTGAGGTCTCTCGTGTTGCTTGTGCGTGCTGGTAACCCGTAATACCGCTTTCAGGTATTATTAAGAAAGATCCCCTGCGCCCCCCCCCCTCCCCGCTCTTCCCGCAGTTGCCTCTTCTTCTTGCTCCCCACCAGCTAGCTTGCCGTCCCTGGCATTATCTTGCCTGCCTGCTGACTTGGAGTGACTGTGTGTGGCTGACCAACAGCCCATCCGCCTGCACCGAGCGAGCTCTCACACCCCCCAACCCTTGGCTGTACTTTGTCCGACCCTTTTCTGCCTTATACTTTCCCAGGAGGGGTATTTGTGCCTTCTGCCTACAAACACGCCTTCGATCCATTTCTCCTTCCTACATCCAACCTCTTCCCCCCCCATCAATCCAACCACGAGCAAACAAGCCCGAGCCCGCACGAGCGCTTAACCTCTGACATCACCATCGCCATCGCCGTAGCCTTACCGCCTTTCCTGTACGACCGTCACCATGCGAAGCAAGTTTAAGGACGAGCACCCCTTCGAGAAGCGCAAGGCTGAGGCCGAGCGCATTCGCCAGAAGTACGCCGACCGTATTCCCGTAAGTAACTACCATCGCTTGCGCTCTTTCTCGGCCCCCGTCGTGTGCCGTTCCTTTTCCCCGGGGCTTGCGTGTTCGCCCAAACGAACTGTAGACTAATCCGGGGATAAATAGGTCATCTGCGAAAAGGTCGAGAAGAGTGATATTGCAACCATCGACAAGAAGAAGTATCTGGTCCCGTCGGATTTGACCGTCGGCCAGTTCGTCTACGTCATCCGCAAGCGAATTAAGCTTTCGCCCGAGAAGGCCATCTTCATCTTCGTCGATGAGGTTCTGCCTCCCACCGCCGCTCTGATGAGCAGCATCTACGAGGAGCACAAGGACGAGGATGGGTACGTTTACTATCTCCCCGACTTCCGCCTATACTCCGTATCCCCTGCTAACGTGTGACTTGCAGTTTCCTGTACATCACCTACTCTGGTGAGAACACCTTTGGCGAGGAGGTCGCTTGAAGAGCGGATTCATCATTTTCACGAAAGCACTGGCAGAAATGATGAAGGCGTTCCGGTTATAGGTTTTCGACGCTTTGCCGATGGTGGTTCTAGGACTTTTGTGATATCACGCTTTGATTGCGGGCAGACGCAGATGGGGTCACGATGGAATAGGCGATGCATTCTTTATCCGGCAGTCTACACCATGTTGAGCTTCTTCGATAAGCTCTTTGATTCTTACTGCGTGGATCACGTCACCGGCTCGGCTCCCATGACTCAACACCGCTTTTAAGCAAGTTCCCGATCGATGAGGTGTTGGCATGGCTGCGAACGTATTTTGGGTTCAGACGCGATCCAGAGCTGTTGGCTTCAGTTAGATTGATAATGCTATCAAATAGAAACGACGTGGCCTCGCTCAATGTTCTGCTGTCTCTACATGAGCTTTCGTGCAGTTCTCTGGTTTGATCAACTTCAGACTCGGCATGTGTGATCGCAGCTTCAAGAGTTGTTCATGCATATTTTTTATTCAAGATTCCGAACAAGTCATTTTCAATGAATACTCCATGCCACTCGCAGGATGTCTCACAACACCAGGGTGCATCTCAATAATCACAAGTGACACCTTCTATCAGAATCTATTTGTTTTCTAATTTCTGATTTTTTCCATATTTCATATCAACTACGGCGATCTTGTATGTGACGGGCGGCTGTCGCTATGAAGCACTCACTTCTGGAATGCCATGACGGCATATCGGAAGCTTCCGTTGACGTAGCCCCTTCTCATCGCGCGGAATGACTGCAGGAAAGCGATGCCATCGCGGCCTTGAGACAAGGCAAAGGCCCAAAGGGACGGGTTCTGCACGAGCGACCAGGTCAGATCCCTAGCATTGTTAGTCCTCACGCACACAGGCCCTCGTGGGGTTTTGAATACAGGCATACCAAGTCTTGCGGACTTCCTGGCTAATATCTTTGGGTTCTGCGAGGGTTTGCAAGCCGGCGTCCTTGGCGAGGCTGACGTAGTCGTGCTGCGTGCACAGCGGGGGCAGAAGCATGCCGTCTGCTCAGGTCAGAGAGCGCACCATGCTTGTGCTGATGGAGTACGGCCTACCTTCGATGGGCTTGATATCATTGTTGAAAGCCTGCTCGCCCAAGCCCACGTCCTTGAACCAGTCGGCCAACACCAACCTACCGCCAGGCTTCAGCACCTTGTGCGCATTCCTGAAGAACAGCGCCTTATCCGGGAAATGGCTCAGCGCCTCACTAATCCACACGGCATCGAAGCTGCCCTCCTGGCCCTTGAAGTAGTCGGCCATCTTCTCGGCGTCCAGCTCTATGAAGCGGGCCTTTCCGGCGCCGAGCGAAACGAAGCCATCGGCGTCCTTACCAGCGTCTGCCCCGGCCTCGGTGAGGGTGAGCCTGTTGGCGATCTCGACCTGCTTGGTGGAGATGGTGATGCCGGTGACAGTGCAGCCGTGCTTGGAGGCGAGGTGCCGCGAGGTGCCGCCGATGCCGCAGCCGACGTCGAGGATGCGGCTGTTGGCGGGCAGGGAGGAGATGTCGAGGAGCAGCTGGATGAGATTGAGCTGGGCGGTCTCCTTGGTGTCCTGGGAGTCTGGGGTGGGCCAGTAGCCATGATGTATGTGCTCTCCCCTGGAGTCGTTTCAGTCATGTTCAGCCGCACATCTCAAGCTCATCCGTCCTTTTCACATGTTGTGATGTAGGGTAGGTTCGCGGGTTCCCCAGTCCGAGGCAAAGCTAGCAGGGTGTTTCACGCTGCAAGAACATACCATAAGCTCAAGTAGTAGTCGCTGGCCAGGTCATAGTGAAGCTTTATCCTGTCCTTGAGGGCCTGCATCGTGGTGTGAGCCAGGCCCATGGGCGTCTCATACTGCTGGCTCAGGGGGGTGTTGTCAGTGGTGGTGGCCATGGCGAAGGAGTGTGGTGTGTCCCGATAGGCTCGACAATCAACCACTAGCGATCGATGGCAGGTGATGGCTGCGAGATGGAGGGGGAGGTCGATCCTGTTCAAGAGGTCACGAGGGTGCGGATGATAGAGAGGGAGGCTTCAATGTTTGTTGCAGTGTGTTGATGCGAGCCGTGGATTGTACCCCGCTGTGGCTGCGGGAGCTAGGATCTCGAGTGCATGTGCGTGGGCATAGTTTCGTCATCGAAACCATAAGAGCATCGAGCGGCATCACCAGAAAAGGGCAGTTGGGCGGACGGGGACACTGCCTCTACGAAGCATGGTAACGACCGACACATGGCCGGCATGACAGCAAATTCATGAGCAGGAAGCGCGACAGCAAGGGCTGGTGGCCACCGGAGAACTAAATCTCCATATGCTGCGTGATCGAGCTAGGCAATCATCGGGGAGACAGCCGCTGGGTTGCTGACTTGCACGAACTGGATCCGATTCGAAGCAAAGTGCCAGATGTAAATAGGATCAGAAATGGTCTCACAAGTTGCGTGACAGACCATAGACGCTCGCCGAGCACTCATCTGCCTGAGCGACAGCGCAGATCACGAGACCAGCGAGCCCCGTCAGCAGACTCTAGCATTTGCACCTGGTGCCTCGGTCAAAGGGGAGATTAAATAACAAGAGACTCGATCGAAAAATGACGAAGGAACCAGGCAAACATGCATCGAGAGGCCCTGCCAGCGGCTAGGGGGGAAGACAAACGTTGGCGCGTTTCTGCAAGCGCCCAGCATCGGCGGGAGCGGGAGCCCGACAGCCAATCGATGGGGCGGGCCGGGCAGTGCCTCAAACGGAGCCGGAGGTCGGCAGGACGAATTGCCAAGTGTCCGAGTGCGCTGTGGCCTTGACATGCCGAGGGCTGCTGCAACGATATGGCAGGTTTGCCATGTTACGAGACGCCGTCGACCTTCGTCTTGCAGATGAGCGTGCAAAGACCCTCTCTCAAGTCAAGTCAGTTAACGTCATGCTGTATCTCCTGCTATTACAGTACACATATCGCTTTGAGTTGACGTCACGGGAGGGATGCCTCGTGTTTGTCGATGGTTCCGTCGTGCTGGGGACGAAAGACACCCCACCGCCTACATACATGCCACCATCTGGAATCAGGTTTTGATGGCTCGACCAGGGGGGCTTTTGTCTACGTGGTGGCAAGCGAGCGAGCATTGCTTTCGTCCGTTGGTCGCGCTGGATCGGCGGCTATGGTGTGGAGCTTGCCTGGACCTGTCCCCTGATTGGTGCAAGGGGCCCACTAGAACCAGGGGTCCAGCAGCAACCCATTACTGCTGATTGGCCGTCGACCTGCTGGGCTACAGTCATTGGCCTTACGCCATCGCCAGCTTCTTCCCACCTCCAAAGCCCAGCAGGACCGACAAGGCCAGCATCAGACTCGGCAGACTTCCTTCGAGTGCACTTGCCGTGACAGTTTAGCCTCAAACGAGACTTGGCTGAGCCATGTCGTCACCAGGGTGCAAACAACTCTCCTCCTATCGAATAAATGCCCCCCTTGGCCGCCAGCCCCTTCAAGCAAGAACCTGGAACGATGGGCACCCTTCGACATCTCGCTCCGAGGTGTTTCCCCTTGCGCTTTTGTGCGAGTCCTAGGGAACCTCCAGCCGGTGCAGCACTGTCCACCGCAGTCTTGCGCCCCATTCACTTGGCGGCGGCTGCAAACCGTCTGGGAGCCAATCTCCCCTGTTGACCCGCCCATCGTGTAAGCCGACGATACGGTCAAGGAGCCCCGGGGACTGGACTCAGGAGCATCTCCAGCCGAGAGCTCTAAGCCAAGGGCCCTCGCGTCGTGCCGGGGTGGACAGGAAGTAGAGTGCTGGAAGCGCCGTGGAAGCTCTACAGGCCGTCGTCGCTGTACGCGCACGCCTTGGCCCGGCGCTTACAACCACCCAAGGGCTTCCGAAGCGCCTGCCGCCTGGCAACGACGGACCGGCACAAACCCTGGCGGTGTTTCCGTCGAAAGGCTGGGCCTTGGCTGAGGCGCTATTCATTGGTTTCGTGCATGGTGGAGTGACTCAGGTGAGCTATTGTTCTTGCATTCGTTCAACCATTCTTTATTGTTCCCGTCCCCCAGTGCATGTTCATCCCTTCCCTTTGTCACTCCCCATCATATGTTCTGTAAACACCATGGATTCATGATCTAGACTGCTTGCAAAGACTCACAACCCTTTCCTTGTGTTGCTTTTCCTTGCCTTGTTCTCTTCTCGTCTACGTCCTTCACCTTGATACGCCTACATAATAAACACCGTCTTCTTTCTTTCAACTATTTCGACTTACACCACCGCGAGCCACGCAACGCCAAGGGCTTTATCATCCTTCACCAGCGGCTTCCCTCTTTTGCCTCGTCTCGATTTCTTGTCGATACATCTCTCTTCTACGGCTTTAGATATTTCCATTTACCAACCCGGATAGATTTTCCAACATGTTCTCACGAACGACGAACCCACCGCCGTCCTACCCGGACGTGCCCGACACCCTCCGCTCAAATTCATTTGAGATGACCAACATGAAGAAGGTCCTCGAGGCCCGCGCCACCACGGCCCCGTACGTGACGCCGTACCTCAGCCTCCGGTCGCGGCTCTCGCAGGTCTGGATCAACCGCTGGACCGTCCTGCTGCTCCTTGTTCTTGTTCGAGTCTTGCTCCTGGTTGGGCAGCTCAACACCAATATCGGAGACGCCAACGTTCGAGCCGTCGCCGCCTGCACCGAGGTCGAAAACGTTGGCAGCGCCATGGCCTCCATGCCGCACTACCTTTCCGCCGGTGTCAACGACATGGCTGCAACCGGCATCGAGCAGTCCGTCAGTGCCATGGTCTCGGTGCTTGACCTTATGCTTAGCGGAGTCGAATCCATCATCATTTTCTTCATCAACTTTGTTGTCGGCACTTATGTCTGTCTCATCACTGCCATGATCCACGGCAGCCTAGATGTCGTCGGCTCCGTCGCCGAGGATGCTACCGACGCCTTCAACTCCATCATCAGCAGGGTCACCGAAGAGATAGGGGATATTGCCGGAAGCCTGGAAGGTGGCATCAGCGACCTTACCGAAGCCATTGAAGATTCCATCATTGGCACCATCCTCCCGGATATCCCCAGCGTCGACTTCTCTGGTCCCATCGAAGAGCTCAGCAACTTTGAGCTCGACGTCGACAGCTTCGTCAGGGATGTGCGGCAGCTCAACGAAGACCTCCCCGACTTTGCCGAAGTCCAAAACTTGACCGAGGAGGCCATTGCGATCCCCTTCAACTTTGTTCGCGAGGCCCTGCGTGACGCCTACAGCGAGTACCAGTTCAGCCGCGACGTATTTCCCCTCGCCCAACGGGAGCAGCTCACCTTCTGCTCCGACAATGATTCAATTAACAACTTCTTCGACGGTCTGTACGGCATGGTTGAGACCGCCCGCGTTGCCTTCATTGCCGTCCTAGTTATTCTTGCCGTCCTGGTCATGGGACCCATGGCATGGCTTGAGATCCAACGCTGGCGACGCGAACAATCGCACGCAAGGCTAGTATCCCAGAGCCAGTACGACCCGATGGATGTTGTTTACATCGCCTCTCGACCGCTCACCTCCTCGTGGGGTATCTGGATTGCTTCGCGCTTCTCGGGCAAGAAACAGGTTCTCGTCAGATGGTGTTTCGCTTACGCCACGACGGCACCGGCGCTCTTTGTGCTCTCTCTTGCCATGGCGGGGTTCTTCTCCAGCCTTTGCCAAGTGATCCTCCTACGAGCGGTCCAGGACCAAGTTCCTGCTCTCGCCACCCAGGTTGGCGCGTTTGCCGATGGCGTCGTCTCGTCCCTCCAAGAGGTCTCGGACGGCTGGGCCTCTGAAGCAAACAGCGTCATTCTTGATCTCAACAACGACATCAACCAGGATGTTTTAGGCTATGTCACCAATGCGACGGACGCTGTCAACGACACTCTCACCGTCTTCCTCGAAACCATGGACGAGGGCCTCGAGACTGTCTTTAACGGCACCATTCTTCTCGACTCAATTCGGGTCGTGCTGCATTGTGTCATCGGCACCAAGATCGAGAATTTGCAGGAGGGTCTGACCTGGGTGCACGATCATTCCCAGATCACCCTCCCTCTCTTCCCCAATGACACCTTCAGCATGGGGGCAGAAGAGTCCATCTCTGGTGATTCAGAGCTTAACACTTTCCTGGCTTCGCCGTCGTCGGTCACGACCGATGAGGTGACGGGAGCAGTTGAGCGCGTGGCCACCTGGCTTTACAACAGCATCATTCAAGAAGTCCTCATTACCACAGGAATCTTCCTTGTCTACATCATTGTCGTGCTCATCGGCGTCACCAGGGCCTGCGTCAGCATGGCCATGCCCGATCGGACCCGCGCCGAGGGCGGTGCCATGCATTACACTGGCGATGACGGACGGCCAGTCAGCCCACGCATGGCGCAGGGGGCCTCTCCCGCTTTTCCTCGATTCGGCTCCGAAGGAGTCGAGGACGAGCGCTCGCCAACGCGGGACGGAGAAGTACGTGATGATAAGCTTGCGTCGGGGTCGTACGCGAACCAGGCCACGCGAGTCGTTGGTCACGAGCGGAGCAGCTCGTACGGCCACCTGGGCATCGCATCAAAGTACTGATCAATATGACCCCGAACACAACTCGGATTTCGTTCACCAAAAAAACCAAAAAAAAAAAAAAAACCACGGCAAACAAGGCCATTCATCCTCGGACCAGGCAGACATTCCGGCAACGTCATTGCATAAGGGGCGGCATCGAGCGTTTTGATTACCATGCGATAAGATTTGGATCTTCTTTTCTGCCATTCTCGGTTAATCTTGTATGACCAAATCTGACGCGGAGGGAGGTCGAGATACCACACAGTACGATGTTTTCTTTTGTTACAGTCCTGAGGACTACTGGCTTAGGACTTTGGACTTCTACTTTTTTTTCTCGGTCAAGAAAATTGCCATTGCTGTAGCTTAGGTCCAGAGACAGAATGAATGGTCTAGCATAGCATTATACGAAATCACCAAAAAATAGTTGACCAGTATGACCGCTTAGTCTTGAAATGGAAGCCATGGAAGATATGGTAAAGAATGTTTGTGCTAAGATTAATGAGATACAGACAGCTGCTTCTAATATTCAAGGTGAGAGCACCCGTTTATTGTAGTCAACGTCAATATGGTTGCTAGCCTGATTCTTCATCTTGGTAGGACAAAATAGTGAAGCTGTACCGATTACCCGATTGGGCAAGTCCGGCCCCGGCGGCGCGGTGGGGAGGGCCCTGCATGACTAGCGGCTGGAGTGCATGTGGCGGCACGCATGAGTCCGCAATCGGTGGCGGCGGGCCACATTAATTTATCCAGACGTCCGGACTGAACTTGTCATAAAGACGACCGACCTTCCGCCACCTGCTACTCTGCCTCTCTCTCCTCCGTGCATTTGCTGCTCAGAGTCTTTCCCAATTTTTTTATTCGAATTGTAGAGGCCAATTGAGCATTCCAGAGCATCATGGACGCCATCAAACAGACGTTCCAGCGGACCAAGGCGCAGAAGCGGGTAAGTTGCCCCTCAATTGTGAAGGATGCCGCCGCGGGGCAATATCCGCGATGCTGCTTGTTGCGTGCTGACCTGGTCGTGTGTCCAGCCTGCGCTTGTCACCTATGTGACGGCCGGATACCCGCGTCCGGAGGATACGCCAGGTATTCTCCTGGCCATGGAGAAGGGCGGTGCTGGTATGTCTCCTAGTTGTTCGGCTGGTGCGCGGCTTCGACTGACGGTGTCCTAGATGTCATCGAGCTCGGCGCACCCTTCACAGACCCTATTGCCGATGGCCCGACGATCCAGACCGCCAACACCGTACGTTACCCCAACTTTCCGACAGACTACATCTTGGTATTGATAGGTGCCGTAGATTGCCCTGCAAAACGGCGTCACCATGGAGATGACGCTGGGCATGGTCAAGGAGGCTAGGTCTCGCGGTCTCAAGGCACCAGTCATGCTTATGGGCTACTACAACCCGCTGCTTAGCTACGGAGAGGAGCGACTGCTGGAGGACTGCCACGCCGCGGGCGTCAACGGCTTCATTGTCGTGGACTTGCCCCCAGAGGAGGCCGTCTCGTTCCGCAAACTCTGCAACAAAGGCCGGTAAGTGTTACGCCCTGGGATATATATATCAGTCCTCATCATACTGACATGTGCTGCCAGTTTATCTTACGTTCCTTTGATCGCCCCTGCTACATCAGACACACGCATGAAGATTCTCTGCCAATTGGCGGATTCCTTCATCTATGTGGTATCACGACAGGGTGTGACTGGCGCCCTCGGCTCCCTCAACGCCAATCTGCCCGCCTTGGTTGAGCGCGTAAAGAAGTACAGCGGCAACAAGCCTGCAGCGGTCGGTTTTGGTGTGAGCACCAATGAGCACTTCAAGAGCGTCGGTTCCATCTCCGACGGTGTCGTGGTGGGCAGCCAGATCATCACCGTCATCCACAAGGCGGCCCCGGGCGAGATCGACAACGAAGTCGAAAAGTATTGCGCTTACCTCTGCGGCCGTGACTCTAACCCCGAGGACGGCACAACTAGGGAGGTGGGCGTCGTGGAGGCCATTGGCGCGGCACAGGAACCCGCTGGCACGGCCACCGTCGAAGCCACCATTACAGACGATGACCGCATCACGGCCGAGCAGGACAGCGATTTGGTCGCACAGCTGGCGGCGCTCCACGGCAAGATTCCTGAGCGGTTCGGCGAGTTCGGCGGACAGTACGTTCCCGAGAGTCTGATGGACTGCCTGTCCCAGCTTGAGGATGGTTTCAACAAGATTAAGGATGACCCTTCCTTCTGGGAAGAATACCGAGGCTTCTACGAGTACATGGGACGACCTGGTCATTTGCATTTGGCTGAGCGCCTGACGGAGCACGCTGGCGGTGCCAACATCTGGTTGAAGCGAGAGGATCTGAACCACACCGGCAGCCACAAGATCAACAATGCTCTCGGGCAGCTGCTCCTCGCGCGGAGATTGGGCAAGACCAAGATTATTGCCGAGACTGGTGCCGGCCAGCATGGTGTTGCTACCGCTACCGTCTGCGCCAAGTTTGGCATGGAGTGCACTGTATACATGGGAGCTGTAAGTCAACCTCCTCAACAACAATTGAACTTTTACTGACCTCTTTATAGGAGGACGTCCGTCGACAAGCTCTCAACGTCTTCAGAATGCGGCTGCTTGGCGCCAAGGTCGTCGCCGTCGAAGCCGGCAGCAAGACACTCCGCGATGCCGTCAACGAGGCTCTCCGCGCCTGGGTTGTCGAGCTCGACACCACGCACTACATCATCGGCTCGGCCATCGGCCCCCACCCCTTCCCTACGATTGTGCGTACCTTCCAGTCCGTCATCGGAGACGAGACCAAGCAGCAGATGCTCGAGAAGCGTGGCAAGCTCCCCGATGCCGTGGTGGCCTGCGTCGGCGGCGGCAGCAATGCGGTGGGCATGTTCTACCCCTTCGCCAACGACCCTAGCGTGAAGCTTCTGGGCGTGGAGGCCGGCGGCGACGGTGTCGACACGGCGAGGCACAGCGCCACGTTGACGGGCGGCACCAAGGGTGTGCTGCACGGCGTGAGGACGTATGTCCTCCAGGACAAGCACGGCCAGATTTCCGAGACCCACTCCGTATCCGCCGGCCTGGACTACCCCGGCGTGGGCCCGGAGCTGAGCTCGTGGAAGGACAACGAGCGGGCCAAGTTCGTCGCCGCCACCGACGCCGAGGCCTTCCTGGGCTTCAAGCTCATGAGCCAGCTCGAGGGCATCATCCCCGCGCTCGAGTCGGCGCACGGCATCTACGGCGCCATCGAGCTGGCCAAGACGATGAAGAAGGACGAGGACGTGGTCATCTGCCTCAGCGGCAGGGGCGACAAGGACGTGCAGAGCGTCGCGGACGAGTTGCCCAAGCTGGGCCCACAGATTGGCTGGGATCTGCGCTTCTAAAGGGGTGAGGAAAGAAAAGGAGGGCTGCGAGGACAAGGGGGTGGTCGTGGCATTTTGCATTCTCGGATTTACGAACGGCGTTGGAAGGAGTTGTGGTCCTAAATATCGAATATGCTTTGTACAGGCCATGGAGTATTGATACAGAAAGATGCGTTTAGAAAGTGAATCTATTCATACACAATTTGTTACATAGATCGTCCAGGCAGTTTCCATCATGTCTCCGCCTCCAGCTTGTGCGTCTTGGTATTTTCCGTCCGCGCCGCAGCCTCGGCATCCTCCTTGTCCAGCTCCGCCAGCAGCTTCTCCTCGGCCTCGTCCGTCAGCTCCTCGCCAGCCTCCTCCTCGCCGGCGGGGACATCCGGGCCCAGGGCAAACACGGCGCCCTTGTTCGCCCTGTAGCCGGCCGCCATCGCGCGGTTGGGGACGTTCAGGGGGCCCGGGGTGGCGACGTCGAGGGCGTAGGCGATGATCTTGTCGTTGTCGACGACGGGCTTCTCCTCGAGCCCCAGGCGGCGGCGCTCCTCGTTCCAGCGCTCCTGCACGGCGCGCGTCTGACACAGCAGCCACTTGAGGTTCCAGCCGCCGGGGCCCAGCTCCTTGACGCGGGCGGGCTTGTGACCGAGCAGGTAGTTCTCGAGGCCGCCCTCCCGGCGGATCGTCTTGAGGACGCGCAGGGTGAGGCGGGTGCGGACGTTTGCGCCGAAGCTGGGGCAGTACAGCACCTTGACGTGGACGTTGGGCCGCCAGAAGCGGCGCGCCTTGCGGTTGTGCTTGGGCGCGACCGTGTTGCCGAATCGGATCCGCGCCAGCCCGTACAGCCCCATGTTGGACTGCTTGTACACGCGCCGCTCGCCGTAGGGGTACGGCGGGATTAGCTTGTCCGGCAGCAGGTGCGGCTTGATCGTCTTGGTCCCGGGCGCCGGCGTGCAAGAGAAGCGGCGGAGGAGCGAGGGCGGCACGCGGGTGGCCAGGGCCGGCCGGGGTGCGAAGGGGAGCATGGCTGCTCGAGGGGCTGTGCGGCGCCGCTGTAACTAGAGGGCTGGAGTTTTGGTTGCTATCCGAGGTTTATCGAGGCATTGACGGTGTCGATTGATGGATTTGGGGTTGCTCCGTTCGCCCGCCTGGTCCGTACGGGGTGTGACGCTGGGATTTGTCGACGATGGTGAAGCTATCTCGAGAATATTAATTTCTAGATCGGGTGGCAGAGTCGGGCCATGTTGTTCCGCAGCCGGAGAGCACTACCTTGTATCATGTGACGGCGTGTACGTTTCGCGCTGGAGCAGCCATTGCGGGGGTCAACCACCACCAGCCTTACGCTCACCTCTCACCCAATCTCTCACAGTTCACAGCGGTTAATTTCACCTCCTGCACCACCCACGCTCTGCCCGTGCACAGAATGAGCTTCATCTCATAGAACACCCCAGAGCAAAGACGCCCAGGACGCGGGGGAGGCAACCATGTTTCCCCCCGTTGACGAAGCCGTGCTGCAAAGCAACCCCAACTTCGCCCTGCTGTACACTAAACTCACCAAGGCCGTTCTCAACCCAGATGGTACAACGAAGGACTCGCCTGCCGCCAAAGAGCGCGCCGCTGTTAAGAAGGTAAGCAGTATTCGTCATTGTATCCCGTGGTTACGACGTTAGGGGTCATCAAAACCTGCTGAGATGGGACCATGCACTAACAACGATGATAGGAACTAGACCAGCACCGTCTCAAAGCTGCAAAGCAGCACCTCCTCGCTCACGCCATAGCAACAGCGTCACCACCTGCCGCCGACACATCTGCCCGTTCTTCGACTAAGCAGCAGCCCGCTCTACCTGAACCTCTGCTCGACCTGCTCCTCATGCTTCCCCCGCTCCTTGAAGCAGAGGACTATCTCCCCGCCGAGTCCCTCTCCCTGCTGCTCTCCCACCCGCCCCTATCGGATCTGGAAACCCTCTTACCCGACCTCTCCGCCCTCGTCTCCTCGAACCTACGCTCCTCAGCGCTCAACGTCGCCCGCGTCGCCCATCCCTCCACGAACCCCTCCTACCTCCACCGCCACATCGCCTCCCTGCCTACGACCGCCGCCAACCTTCACGCCCAGCGCGCGTCCTCCCGCCATGCCCTCGCAGCTGCCCGCCTTGCCGCCGCCGCCTCCCTCACCACCCTCCTCCAGTCCCACGCGCAGGCCGCTGCGCACCTGATCCGCGCGCTCGAGGCCAAGCACGGCGTCGTGGCTAGGAGCCTCGAGCTGCGCGCCGCCCAGGTGCTGCACGAGGCGCAGATTGCCGAGACGGACGCGGAGCAGGCGCGCTGGGGGCTGGAGAGGGAGCTGTACACGCCCGAGGCGGTGGCTGCGCTGGGGAATTATGCGGCGCATTTGAGGGATGCGAGGATAAGGACGGAAGAGAGGATTAGGGGCCTGCAGGATGAGCTGGCCGAGTATGGGGTCGGCGTAGAGGGAGGCGA
The DNA here is from genome assembly GCA_000732775.1 of Stachybotrys chlorohalonatus IBT 40285. Lineage (NCBI taxonomy): Eukaryota > Fungi > Ascomycota > Sordariomycetes > Hypocreales > Stachybotryaceae > Stachybotrys > Stachybotrys chlorohalonatus. Next base: position 23,601 of record KL660688.1, on the reverse strand, counting down.
GGGTAAAGAGAAGTTGATGAGGGAGATGGCCAGGGTTCATTCGGAAATGGGCAAGCAGCTTGGGGACGTCAAGGTCGACATTGACAGGTTGAAAAAGCGTAACCGACCAGATCGCCAAAAGTAGCTGAATGCAAGCTTTAAAAAAAAAAAAAAAAAACATAAAAAGCTTTGAGAACAATCACCACGAATCATCCATCACGTTATGCTTTCTTTTAATGCACATGCTGTTGCTACAGTTATCTTGACTAGACCCAAAAAACCAGTGCCGCCGCCACGCCCGGTATGAATGCAAGTCATGACTTTTATCGAGTCCTCTAAATCTGGTACATCGCAGGTAGGATATCCGACCGCAACTTAACCCTTGACCTTGAAGATGGCCTCTGCCAAACGGCCAACATTGTCGCTGGTGATACCGGCAACGGAGATGCGGCCGTCCTTGGTGGCGTAGACGGAGTACTCCTTGGCCAGCTTCTCCACCTCGTCGGCCTTGAGGCCGGTGTAGGCAAACATGCCGATCTGGCTGGTGATGTGGGACCAGTCGTGCTTGGAGCCGAGCTTCTCGAGGTTCTCCTTGAGCAGGGCGCGCATGGTGATGATGCGGTCGGCCATGCCCTTGACCTCGCCCAGCCACTGCTTGTTCAGCTTGGGGTCCTTGAGGATCTCGGTGGCGATGCGGGCGCCGTGGATAGGCGGGTTCGAGTACAGCGGGCGGATGAGGATCTTGAGCTGCGAGTCGACGCGCTTCTTCTCGGCGGCGTCGGCGCAGACGAGGGAGAAGGCACCAACACGCTCACCGTAGAGGCCCTGCACGAGTCGCGTTAGAGTACGGATTATCGAGGATTTCCAACCACGGCCGTTTGACTCACCATGTTCTTGGCGAAGGACTGGCACAGGGCGATATCATGGCCCTGCTCGACAAAGTGACGCACGGCAAAAGCGTCCTTGTCGGTGTCGCCGCTGGCGAAGCCTTGGTAAGCCATGTCGAAGAAGGCAAAGTGGTTCTGCTCCTTGACCACGTCGGAGATCTGCTTCCACTGCTCGGGCGTGGGGTCGACACCGGTAGGGTTGTGAGCGCAGGCGTGGAACAGGAAGACACTGCCCAGTGGGGCGGCCTTGAGGTCAGCCACGAGGCCCTCGAAGTCGAGGCCGATGGTGTCCTTGTTGTAGTAGCGGTACTGCTCGACCTTGAGGCCAGCGTCGGAGAAGACGGCCTTGTGGTTGGCCCAGGATGGGGTGGGGATGAAGATCTTCTTGTCGCCCGAATAGAAGCGCTCAATGAAGGCGGCGCCGAGGCGCAGGGCGCCGGTGCCGGAGATGGTCTGGGTGATGGCAATGCGGTCGAGGGCGGGCGAGTCGGCACCGTAAGCTAGCTTGGCGGCGAGCGCGGGAAACTCAGGCACGCCCGTGATGCCGGCGTACTCCTTGTTCAGCTTGGAGTCGATGACCTTGAGCTCGGCCTCGCGGACCGAGGGCAGGACGTAGGGCTTGCCGGCGTCATCGCGGTAGGCGCCAACACCTAGTGGCCGGGCGTGAGTACAGGAGCAGCGGTCGGGGGCTGGAGAGGGAGCCTACCGAGGTTGATCTTCTTGTCGAACGTATCGGCCTTGAAAGCTTCGGTGATACCTGTGACACACACCATTAGTCACTGCATGGGGGGGTTGTTAGGTTTGTCTGGCCAGGATAGTCATACCCAGAATGGCCTACAGCAAGGCAAACAAAGACTTGGATCAGCTTGCGCCAGCTCACAGAACAGCAATCGGACTCACATCCTGCGAATTGTTAGCCTGGAGAACCGACAAGGACGCTCGACGTCAGCGATGACCTACAGGAGGACCCTGGGGCACCGTGTGCCATGTCGAGACAGCTCTGTAAGCGGCCAAGTTGCGAGCGGCCGGGCGCAGGGCAGCGGCTTGCCTGGTAGCAACTCGTAGCGTAGACAGCATCATGGTGGAATAGGGACAGATAGACAGCGAGCAACCTAATCCAGGACTAATGGGGAGGGCAAGGCTATCCCAAGCACGAAGCAATTCCGTAGAACAGAAGTAAAAATAAAAAAAAATAAAAAAGGGAGAGGGAGAGGCGAAGGGTGGAAGGGAGGAAGGTTGGTGACACGGCACGGCAAGGATGGAAAATGACTGACATCGGACCAGGGCTGATCGGACGAGAGTAAAAAATGACAGTGGGGTACCCCAGACACGCCGTGACGCGGGCACTCTGCGCAGTAAGCATGGGTACCTTCCGCTACAGCCTAAGTCGCACAGCCTAAACAGGTATTTCTGGGCGCAAGCAGATAGGCGCGCTTGTACCCCCTGACATGTGTTTACGGGGGCGCTGCTGCTTTTCGGCATTCGGCATGCCTGGTTATCAGATCAATGCTTCATGCTGCCGCCGTGCATGAAGCGTCAATATACGTCGTGTGCGCGTCCCCTGGGAATGCCACTATTTTCTTTGATCCATGGGGTCGGGGAGGGAATGGAAGATACTGGAACAAAAGTAAGACTTTCGGTGCTGTACACGTCTGCTACCATGCCGCTGGTCCAAGACTAGCAAAAGAAAGGGCTCACCATTGCTTCTTTGGATGATACGTTTGTTCAGCTTGTGAGGCTGCATGAAGTGACTAAAATACTCAATTACCCATCAATTGGTCACGGAGCCATCCCAAGTCCTGTCCCGATGGTGCATGTATCTCTACATCAGCTCTGGCGACAAGCTCGTCTTCCTCGCCCGCTCAGCCCTCATTCTCTCCCTCGACGCCTTCACCCTCCTCCCGGTCTCTGGATCCCATATCCACCCTTCCTTCAGCCACATCCAGCGTATGTACGCCTTCAGCTCCTTGTCCTGCGGCATCACCCGCTTCCACTCCGGCTCGAACCCGTGTCCACCGCCCGTCCCAACCCAGTCCTCCGCCAGCCCCCTCATCACGTCGCGGTGGAAGATGCGGAAGCTGTCCAGCGCGTAGGGCCCCGTGCCAGGCAGGTGCGCAATCTCCCACGCGTCGCGGGGGTCGTCGTCGCCGAGCACCTCGGTGGGTGCTACGTCTCTTCCTGAGCCCGTGCGCGGGTAGTTCAGCCTGCGGTACCGTCGGTTCTTGGTCGGCGGGGTTTGTACCCAGGTTTGCGCAAAGGCCAGGAAACGTCTGGCTCGCGTGTGCTGAAGACCCAGAGGCCGAAGGAGGTCTGTGAGGTCTGCCTCGGCGGCGTTGCCCAGATGCTCTGGCGAGGGATACTGACGCCTCAGCGCCATGAATATTGGCCTTGCCTGGCTGCCCTTTGTGCGGTTCCAGAGTGTCGCCGCCATGAGGAGCTCGTATAAGTTAAAGGCGACATCCTCCTGGATGAGGTGGAACCGTGGCGCGTGTATTGGCGGTGTTCGACTGGCAGAGAGGGTAGCAACATAACGAGCAATGTACACCTGTCTCTTTGATGTTTTGACTGTCGCCGCTGTCTTGGTAGTGGCAGTTGGGTTTTCGATATTCCTTGTGCTCGTCCTACGGATAGACTTATTGTCGTCTAGTTGTCCATCCGAATCCCTAGGCTGTACGGTACACAATCTGGTTACCCGTTTGGTGACCGTCATCATCCAGAAATCAAAAAGCAAAAGCGAAACCACGGCACGTCGGCATGACTTGGCCAAACAACAATGAAAAGAAAAAAAATAGAGGATTTCGGAAACCCTGGCCTCTCGCAGGCTAGCTCAGCATCGAGCGCGTCATTAGTGATGTCACGAGTCCTACAGGCATTAAGCGTCTGAGGACGAGAGCAGCAAGGTATCGTCAAATACAGACTCTTTGCTGAAGCGGTTGGAGATAGTAACGTCGCATCGTTGTGTTGATGGCGAAGGCCCCGACTATATTCAATTGTAGTTGATTGTGGTAGCACATGATATGGTCATTATATAGACTGATAGTCCCTAGCTATGTACTGATGAATTAATACGTTAAATGCCTAGATGAAGTTATCCGCAGGTCATGGTCATTATCCAAATCGGACATTTGCGTCCTTGATGTTCAAATTGATGGCTGCATTCTTTTACCATCCTTTGATAGAATTCGCCTGTCTTTGAACTCAATCGACTTCTTGCATCGTAGTTCTGCCGATCCTAGACGCTTGCTGTATATACTGTATGGGCAAAACACGAGAGCTTGCTGATTTGCCAAATTAAACCTTTTCAGATCTTGTCTCTCCAATCTGCTCATAACGATGCATAACCGTCTCTTCCACCGTCTCTTGAAATACGTCCACGTGGGTCGAGGCGAACTTTCTGGCGCTGATCTTCTTCTCGAAGAGCACGTCGAGCTCGGCAAATGTGCGGCCTCTGGGCTCAGGCAGACGGAAGAAGACGTAAATGATGCAAAGGAAACAGGATCCAGCCTGCTTCCCATCAGTAATTTGTCTCTGCAATGACCATGTAAATAGAACTTACCCAGAAGAAAGCCGCATAATTACCCCAGTTCTAGTAAAAAAAGCATGTCAGTCAAATTCATCTACATGGAGCCGGAGAACGAAGCATGACTTACCCAGGCCCCCGGGTTCAGCATGTATGGTGTGAAGACACCGTTGATGATGGCAACAATGAGGCTAGCAAGTGCGAGTTAGATGACATTCGCAAAATAACAGTCGCTCCATGACTTACTATAGATTACGTCCAAGGACGACCGTCTTAATCTGGAGCCGGCGAGAAGATAGTTCGGCGACCAGCGAATAAGCAACGGTACCAACGCTCAGCTGATAGACCAGAGCCCATGCGATCATCATGCTGCCGGTAGCCAAAGCTCCGTCCTCGCGGTTTGATTCGGGCACCAAGCCCAGGAAGCCCATGACAGCCAGCATGATGAAGAGTCCAATGGTGCCGTACAGGTACAAGGTTCGACGTCCAAGTCCGTAGGTCATCAATCCCCAGGCGAAGAAGGTACCCACACAGTTGATTGCGTACTGGCCTAAAGCGAACGAGTACGAGTCCCGGCTTTGTAGTCCAGCCTGTCTAAGGAAGTAGGTGCTGTAGTTGCTGAATCCGTTTCCACTAAGGTTCTGAATAGCCCAGACCATGCAAACAATCTCGGTGCGGCGCAGATCTACGCCCTTGAAGCAGTCCCAATAGGATGCCCCGGACGTAATCTTTTGCTCGAGGGCCGTCGTATGCACCATCATGGCGACGGTTTCATCAGCGTCAAAATCCGTCTCACGGTTCAGGCTCGTCAGTCGTAACAGGGCTTTCTTGGCATCCTGTGTCCTTCCCTTTCGGACAAGCCACCAAGGACCTAAGACAAGGAATGTCAACTTCCTGTCAAAGAAGGGGAAAAGGCACTGTTCTGAGCTTACTTTCCGGGGCAAAATAAACACCGATAAAGAGTGGTAGAGGCCAAATCCATTGCAACGCATACGGGATTCGATACGACCATTCATCATCGCGGTCAAGCATCGATCTAATGACCCCGATGCCGATAATCTGCCCGATTCCCCAACAGCAGTTGATGTAAGTGGTTAGGTAGCCACGAAGCGCTACAGGGCACACTTCGGAGGCGTATGTGATGGTGAGCGTTTGGAAGACACCCCAGGGAATGCCACAAAGAATCTCGGCAGCCAACAACGTTTGTACATTCTGAGCTGTAAAAAAGATGGTGATAAAACCTGTGAGTAGTACCAGACAACCCATGACAGTGTACCTGTATCCGTATCTCTCGGAGATGATGCCATTGAGGATGAGGCCTATCATTTCGCCCACATATACACCCTTGAGAGATGAGTAACACGCAAAGAATGTATCAACAACGGAGAATGACCTACGTTTGACAGCCCCGCCTGCCATGCGGCGGGAATCTCCCAGGTACCATCTTCAAGTTGCACACCGTACTTTTGACAGAACTGAGGGAAGGCGACTTTTGGAAAGGCAAAATTGTCAGCCAAGTCCTACATACGGCCGCCTGATCGTCGAGATGGCTGGAGTACTGACAGAAATTGGTTGATAGGGTGACATCGTATCCTTCCATAACAATACATGTGGAAATGAGAACACTCCATGCAATCGCCTTGGGGTACAGTCTGATTCCTTGGAGGAGTGTCATCTTTTGTTCCTGTTTACAAGGTCGTTAACATACGTGGTCTCCTCTAGGTAGTCGGAGTGAGGCCTTACTTTGGTGGCGGCGGCCTTGGCATGCTGGATGATTGTGCGATGTGCATTGGAATCATCCCCATCCTGTGCCGTGGGAGGTACAGAAGCTGCATATTGGACCTCACCGAGGCCATCGCCAGGTGAGGCAGCTTTCACATCAGCCATGGCGAGGCAAATTTGACTGAAAGGCAGGATGTACGGTCCTCGGGGATATACCGATACAAAGATGTGGCGTAACCTCCCGACTCGTAAGGTGTTGTTCGCGAAGTTGGAAGACAAAGCGGGACGGGACAAGTCGGGGAAAATGCAACGGTGAGAAGGAGGATGTCTGGTGAAAGCCAAGAAGCTCCGCCGGCAAGGTTCTTACGGTATAAGATCATCTCTTGACCTCGGTTGTAACGGATCGGTGTGGATTGGCCAGTGCAGGCCCATTTCGACTGCCGCCCACGATGTGGGGAAGTGTCGATATTTTCTCAATTTGGTCGGGATGGACCCTTCCCAGCCTGAGGTACGTCATGCGAACACCTTCCCGTTTGGCGGTTGGCCTCGTTCATAATGCTAACGGTGGAAGCTGCCTCCAACTGCACGCTCACCCAAAGATGGAAAGCGCAACGAAGCGGGGTCGAGACTGGGATGGAGATGGAGACCAGGGGTGGTGTTTCAACATGCTCGTCCCGTCCCATCACATCCCCATTCTTACACCATTTCCTGCCTGGTCTGTGTGTTGCACCGGTTTTCTGCTAGAATCGGTTCATCGAGAGGAGCATCACATGGCTCGAGTTGTTGGTAGCGTCTTGTTCACAGACCTTTGTGTGCTTGAAAACCCCGAGGCCCTTCATGCCGACAGCATCCTACACGGGCAACACTGGTCACCTACTCCTCTCAGTGTCGGCTATTTGGATACTTCGTCTCTCGGCCGAGTCTGGCTTCGGTACCACAAGACCGGGTGCCGCTCATCTACAAGATGGTGTGCCCTAAGCAAAGCCTTCCCTCCAGCGTCTTGTCCAGCACGTCTTGGCTCACTGAAGACTTACCAAAAATAGGGGCTTAGTGTGCGCTTACTGCCGCCTCACCATTAAAAACGGACGATTGATTGACTAGGAACAGCCAACTAAGTCGACCAGACCACCATGTCTGTTACAACACCCATCTCAATACAAAGCCTAGGAGGGCACCGTGGCAAGGAGGTCACCAGGCGGTGTGAAAGGCTCAGTATCATGCTTGACCCTCTGGCAAATCCGGTTCAAGAACAGACTGAAGAGGTCAAGATTCGCCGACTGCCGTCTTGACTCGAGCCTAAGCTTTACGAATTGAGGCATCACGCCGCGCCGCCGCGCACAGGAAGCCACCGTATGCTGCCAGCAGCTTCATGCCGCTCCAGGCAATTGATCGTAGTTGTAAGCAACTCGATTCACCACCTTCATTGCAGCCCCTGTCATCGCCTGACCCTCCAAGCCTTTGCACAAGCCTCTGAACCTTCAGCATGATCTCGTGTCGAGAAGGCTTCTCTGGCCAAGGTCGTCGAAAGCTCTTCACCTTGTTCTTCAGGTGAGAGGCTTCAGCCAATTGCCTATGTTCTTGTGGAGTCTGATCAGGCAACAACACATGCGGGCAGCCAATGGAGCGATTTTGCTGGGGTCGTGACTAGGCCCTGTATGCGTTGTCAAACAACTCGCTGCCACTCCAAAGTCACCCTCTGGTTCGCAATTCTGCCTTGCACATTCAACCATGCTAGGGAGAACAAAGCATACGCCGGTCATCTTTTCTGCTATTCTCCGTTCTTTGGACTTCCATCGAACATGCAGCCTCCCTCAACAGCACCTGTACGGCCATGGCCTGTAAGCTGAATGATACATATCCTCCCTACTACTCTCAAACCTGATGAATATCATAAAGCTTCCAGAGATCGTCCCTGAACAGCCACCGCATTCCATGCCGCATACTCCGCGTATCCACGTCTTTCTCTGTGTGAGTCTTGTCTCTGATAAGCTCTGAATTTCTTCTAATTTGAAAGTGCCAGTGCGGTGATGGACCTTGGTTGGTGAAAACAACCGACTATTGCATGAATTGTCAACACCGACGTTGTCGAAATTGCATCATAGAGAGGGGATAGGGGAGAAGGCGGGCTGTAGTTTAGCAAGCACGCAGAAGAACTTGCCGCTTCGTGTTATACCACCGTCATGGAGTTACAAGGTCACAACTTGTCCGCAGTAGCATTATCCCCATACGAATGGAGCGTCGAGTTCAGCAAGGGGCAGCCCAAGGCCTACCGTCCACAAAACGCACCATGGGTTATCAAGGGTCCTCAGGAAGAGTCTGGAGGCGAGACTGCGCAAAGAAGAAGTCCGACCACAGTCGACGAGCTTATACAAAGGTTCTTGACCGTTCTTGGCGACAGCAGAATGCCGCATCAACCCAGCAGATACCAAAGTCTTGAGCTTGAGGCCTTTTGCAGACCGGGAAGCCTTGATGTGCTAGAACAAGGCACAAGGGACTGTGTAAACTACGCGCTCGCCCTTCTAGATGACAGGTCTCGCCAAGGTTACCAAGCCCTTCCGTCCACAGTTGCCGGCCAACAAAGAAGAAGCCGCGGGCCTTTAAGCTCCTTCCAACTGCTTCAGGAGCCTAGAAAGAAGGTATGTCCTCAAGGCCTAGTCAACTCGCATGAAGACAACCCAGCTAACAATTGCGCCCGTCTCAGCGGTATGAATGCGAGGGTGAATCCAATGCTGCGCGACGATTATTGCAAGTCGCCCTGAAAGTGAATTGAAGGCGACTGACACATTGCAGATACACCACGAATCCAGATAGTTGGGCAATACTGGCTCTAGCGCTCACCGCGTCCCGTGACCAAGCATTCTTCCTTGCAGACTTCTTCTACAAATATTTGGGAAACAAAACGGCTCTTGGCATACGAGTTCCGGTTAGCGGTCACGTCCTGTCTTAGAGCACATCCCATGCTAAACATCTATAGCCTATAGGGTTGCCTTTGTTCTGTCTAGAATTCCACTTTCAATTCTACGTTTGGCAAGAAGGCGGCCCACTGAAACGAGACAGGAGAACGAAACGTAACAACAAACCTGTGCGTAGGTCTTTTGAGCTTCAGCATCTCGGTCTAGATGAGCCTCTCAAGGCCTACGTCCACGAAGCGCAGATATCTTGTCTTGTGACAGGAGTGGATCACGAGTCCTGGTGCGCTTATTTATTTGTTGACACCTATTATCAGGGAGACTCATCCAGTGAAGATGTCGAGTATTATCACTCTCAAAAAGATGGTGATATGCAGACAGACCCTTTGACTGCCGGTACCCTGGATGCGAACCTGCCGATATGGACACCGCGCGAGTACTTTCTCACCATCTACGAATGCCGCTTGAAGCAGGTGAAGCATGCCGTCCACAACTTGGTTTCAAGGCTCCTCCTCAAGCTCGAGCCTTATGTAGGTTATGTTGTATTCTATGGATGCTTGGTCCTAGCTGAGACATCATAGTTGCATGATCGACAAAGCTTATCGTCTTTACCTGACAATGACTACATGATGTCGTTTGACCGTAAGAAACAATTACAGCAAATGTTGGACGAAGCTAGCCGGTTATTACGGCAGACCATCCATTCAATATGCCGTATTATCGACACCTGGGATCGGTTCAGCAGTCGGGATGCCGCGTACCTATCCGACATTGTGCGACACAGGGGGGCTTCTGACGAATCCATCCCTCCTTTCCGCTTGGTGGCCATCATCGGAGATCACATTAACGATCTGAGGGAACTTCAGTTACGAGCAGAGGAACAACAGGATCTTTGTGTAGGCCTTGCTCGCGAGGTACGCTGTGGCTAGGTTACAGAGAGGCCAGGAGCTGACTCGTGCAGCTTGAGATGCAAATCGTCATGGAAGACAATCAGATCACGACGCAGCAACACCAAACCGGAGAACTGGTCAAGGTGCTAACAGGCATTGGTTTGGTGAGTTGTTCCAGTTGCAACAGCCTTGGCGATGCGTTAAAAATGCTGCTCTAGGCTGACATGCACAGTTTTTCCTTCCACTTACGACGACGACGGCGCTGTTTAGTATGCAGCCGGGAATACTGCCCACGAAGGCGTATAAGTGGTACTGGTTCCTTGCTTGCTGGTTGTCGCTTTTATTGTTGGTCGTGTTGCTTTCTATCCTGCATAAGGGATCTCCCTTTCGACGCCAAAATTGGAGGAAGCAACGATCTCTCCCCGAACATCATACATATCCGCCGTGGTACGGAAACGCAGCATCATCTACGTCAATGACCTCTTCAACGCCCACTTCAGCGGGAAGCGAGGACGGTTCCGTGGTTGCATCATACAGTGACGGCATTGAATTGGGCACTGTGCGCAGCACACGGAGTACGATGTGATGAAACTCGACGATGGGTTGAACCTCGGTCCGGTAAGTGTTGAGCATACTTTTGAGTTGGGGTAGCACTAATAGATACTGGATGCAATGACATGCTGGTGACCGGTGAGACAATTTCGCAAGTACTGAACGTCTACTCATATCTATAGAAGCGGAAGGCTACGATTATACATTAAGTAAAGAGGAAAAACAAAAATATGGAGTATCTCACCTAGCAGCATAAAATTGTTGGTCCTAGGCAGCGGGAGTCATCACTACTTACGCAGCATACGCAAAACAGCTCGGGAACCGAGCGGTCAGACGTACTTTGCAACTTCGCGCTCAGTCCAGTCCCAGAACTCGGTGGCGACGCCGGTGCCGCCCTGGGACTTGGGCTTTGCGGATGCGGCAATGTCTTTCCTCAAAGGAACGATGCGGCCCCAGGGGATAACTGAGGAAGCGTCAGCAAGAGAGACACGGTTAAGATCGTCGGGTGTCCAACCATAGGGATACTCCTTGCCCTTGATATCGGCAGAAAAGCCGGCAAAGAGCTCGGTGTACGCACCATAGATGGTGTCGTGGCGCTGCATCCTGGCAAATCCCTGGAACCAACTGGGGGCGTCGCGGAGGAGGTCAGACTTTACGACACCCGGGTCAAGGACGACATTGGTGATGTTATCGGCGGCGAGGCGGCGGTGGGCCTCGGCGGCGTAGAGCATGAGAGCGGCCTTGCTGATGCCGTAGCGCACCCATTCGCTCCTGGGAGACTTGTAGTTGAGGTTGTCAAGCTCAACACCGCCATTGGGGGCCTGGAAGTCGGCCATGGAGGAGGAAACCCAGACGATGCGGGACTCGCCGGAAGGTGCGGTCTTGGCGGTGGCCTGGATCAGGGGGGTGACGAGCTTGGTGAAGAGAAAGGTGGCGAGGGCGTTGGTACCGAACTGCTGGTCGTAGCCCTGAGCGGTGACGGCGCCCTTGGGCGGGAACATGATGCCGGCGTTGTTGAAGAGGACGTTGAGCCGGGACTCGCGGACGAGGAAGTCCTGGGCGGACTTTTTGACGGTGGCCAGGTCGTTGTAGTCGAGGCGCAGGAAGAGGATGTCGCCGGTGGACGTCGGGTACTGCTTCCTGATCTCAGCGACGACGGCGACGCCCTTGGCGTCGGAGCGGCCGGTGATCCAGACGCGGGCGCCGGCATTGTAGAGGATGCCGGCCAGGCACCTGCCGATGCCACCGGTGCCACCGGTTACGAGGACGACCTGGAGCTGGTTGTGAGCGGGGTTCTATATATATATATATATATATATGGAACCGGGGCAGGTAGCATACCTTGCCGGACTGGTTGGGGACGGTCTTTTCGGTCACCTTGGGAGATGCGGGAAGAGCTTGAGAGAGTGTTTGGCCCATGATATCGGCTGTTTGGTGTAGAGGAGTAGAGATGGAGGGTCGAAAGTGCTATGTGTAGAAAAGCTTTAGAGATAGAATTACATGTAGTATCCGTTCTTGTCGACAGTTTGCGTTGTTAGACGAGATTGGTGTAAGTGATGCCCTTTGTTGATGGTGAGATTGTTGTAAGTGATGGTCCGAGGTGTACAAGGGACTCATCTTTCACATATAAATACTGGCAAAATGAGAAACACTGCGGAAAACAGTAGCATTAACAACAAGTAAACCGGGCAACTGCAAGTGAGTGTAAGCCTTGGCAAGTGTCCATTGTGTCGTTTTGGGATGCTATTCAATAAATCCGACAGCAACACTAAAGCCGGCATCGGCAAGCACCAGCCCTACAACAACAGTGTCATCTACTCCTCTCCTGCCACATGGCACCGCTTATGCTGCAAGGAAGAAGCACCCCACCAGGAGCTCCGTCTCCGTGAGTCTATACCGCATGTAGACTATAATCTCTCTTCGATGGCGGGAGCTGCTACGGCCGGAAGCAAAGAGCCACCAAGTTGATTGGCATACATCGCCCGCAGGGTGTCTTACTTGAGAAGGAAGCATGGCTCCCGGGGCCAGGAAGGGTGATGACGGAGCCGTCAGCCAATTGCCTCGTGCGTAGGGCGGCGTAGTAGTCGGCATTAGAAGGGTTGTCGTGATTTCCCGCATCTCCGCAGCTTCCCCAGATGCCGTGCGGCCTTGACTTCCCTGTCCCCTTTCTTCTTACTCGCATTGACGTGATGTTTCTCGTTAAAGAGCGCCGTGTCTGCCGATGACGAGACCCCAGCCGGGCCATGGCTTCTTTGAACGACTCGACGGTGCGGGGATTTGGCTATGGACGTCATCGTCGGATGTAAGCAGTGCCTCGGTCAACGGTTCAGCGTAGGAAAGGTGGTGGTGAGGGAGACGAGCATCCGCAAGCGAGACAGGAACTCGCGGTCGTTTCCAAACAGCTTCAAAGAGATAAAATGGACTCGCCTTACAGCTCCCTGCTATGCCGTCTGCGGTAGAGCCCGAGCTGCAATGCTGAGTGGGCAGTCCTCGCACCTGGCAAGCAGCTGTCAGGGCATTCACCCACCACGAGCCAGCATTGAACGAAAGCCTAGGGCTTGAAGAGAATTTCCCCTCGCTCTCGGCCACAAGCACAATACCTGGAAGCCCATGGCCTCTCGGCAGCCCATCGTTTGGTCCATCGCCTTTATACTTCTTCCCCCATCTTTGCCAACTCCCTCTTCATTCATTCTAGAGCAGCCCGCCCACCTGATCTTGAGATCCCAACAATGGCATCTCCTGGGCACACCCCCGCTGCTTCGGCAAGCCAGGCGACTCCAGCTTCCGCGAACCGCAGCCGCAGGCAGATCGACCCTTCGGTGCTCGCCTTCAAGTTAGAGCCTTGCCAAGTGGAGATGGACAGCCATCGAATCAGCGAGATGGCCGTATTCGCCGCGAGCCTCGGCCTCGGGCCTTCCGAGGTGCAGCAGGCGCTGCCCGACAGGGCGCAGGTGATGCGCGACACCAGCGCCGCCATGGGCCCGGAGCGCCTCGCGGCCGTCAGAGGCGCCGTCGTCGACGAGCGCATGCCCGTCGACTACGTCAAGCGTGCGTACCCGTGCTTCCTCGAGGAGACGGGCCTTGCCCGCGTGGACGGGTCGCTCGTGGACATCTAGGAGAGTCTCACCGAACCCGAGCAGCAGAGGCTCCGCTCCATGGCCCACGATATGTACCTGACGCCCGAGCGCAAAGCGTCGTTACAGAGGGAGGTTCTCGTTCGAGCCGATCATGCAGCTTGGGATTCTTATTCGGAGGTTCTCACAAGGAGGCTGCTTCTTGCTGCTTGGAATCGCCGCCATGGCGTGGTTGGCGGCGCCGCAGAGCATGGTCCGGGGCGGATGGCGGTTGGCAACAGCAGCAACAACGGGGACAGCGCCAGCATACGCACTCCCAGCAATTCCGATAATGTGAACAAGAACAGGTACAATAACAGGAAGAAGAGCATCGGCCAGGCCACCAAGAGTTTTCTCCGCTCCTTGGTTGAGCGTAACAAAGCCGAGGCCGAGCCATCAAATTCTGGCCACGAGAGCAAGAAGGGCCAGATCCCCAGGAGCTTTCCCCGCGGCCCCGATGACAGTTGAGAAGGCCGGGGACGTGGCCGAGGGTGCTGTCGATTGGTCGAATCGGATCTACCACAGCTGACCCGCAGCCCTCGAGAGCTGCAAGGCCGTATGGGTCACTCGGGAGCTTTCGTAAGGGAATGGGGTTTGATGTGGTCGGACGGTTACGTGGTAGTCGATCATGTAGGATAATACACAATGGCAGGTGCAGTGTTTCCCACTGTCGAAGCTAGACGCCCTTTCAAAGGACAATGCGCCAGATAGCACACGGCTTTCACAATTGAATGATGTACTTGAAAATGATGGGCCCTGACGCGAAGACATTGCCGCTTGACCGTGGCCTAGCTACCATTGCCAGATCTACCAGTTATATGTTTGGCGAGCTGTCCCAGCAAGTGTCTATCAGTGAGCGAACTTGGTGGTGGCCTGCAGCAAGGGTAGACAGAGGAGCGCCGTGACGGCCACGGTGAGTGGCATCAACCGTACGACATTGAACTCAAACGGTTCCGGTTGGAGAGATGTGAGCAATTTCCGAAGACATCCACCGTCAAGATTGAGTATGCTATTTTCACGATTCGCCCGACCACATGGGCATGTAGCTGTGGAGATACGAGCCTCAGAGCCGGGATGCCGGGATACGACAAAGACGAAACATACCCGGAAAAGTTGATTTACCCACCGGTGGCCAAGCAAGTACCCTGGACTAGCTTTCTACCGGCCCCGCTCCAGCATGAAACCATCGTCAAA
>KL660686.1:287427-369281 GCA_000732775.1 Stachybotrys chlorohalonatus IBT 40285 | reverse complement strand
TTCTCCGCACTTGTTCAGCAGGCCTATTTTTAGATGTATGCACAAATGGGAATTGGGGACCTTCGAGCCCTCACCAGCCTCGATGGATCGTTCTTTGAAGGAAAGCCCCCTGTCCAAACAGCAAGCATCACTGAAGTACCAAATCCATCTTCATCTTCACGAGCTCATGGAATCTATTTTCAACTGACTCTACCGTAATCGACAATGACTGATGTTGGCTGTTCGCAGCAGCAGCAGCGTGGCCCATTATCCGTAGTCTGCCTGTCTTCTTTTCTATGTTCACACCCTTTTCGCTTCTGCACGGTTCATGCGGCCGGTCGCTGATGGCCACAACCACAGCGATTTGCAATAGACCCGTCCCCTCCGCCTCTCCGCCTCTCCGCCTCTCCGCCACGTCCCCCAACGCGGCCGCCAACTTGGCAGTGGTGCAATCAGTATACAGCACATTATCCATGAACAACTGTTATGCACCTTGATCCGGCTTCGCTGCTTGCCAACTAAGCCATCGCCAAGTCGTGGAGTTATGCATGTTGTCAAAGTGGCCTGGGTCTACTGGATTTGCACATAAGGACGGGAGACTGTCCTTGGTAGGCTCGTGAATGAAAAGGCAGTGCGAACATATGCACATGATAAACCCCGTAAACTCCCGTAGGCTTGTTGGCAATAATGGAGAGTGCGTCGTGATCTTTCGTTGAGGCATTTGACTCCTCCATTGTCTATATTATCGTACAAGTGTGGAAAGTAGCTCTGCAGATATACCAGAGACAGCAGATCTAGGAAACTCGAGTCTAGCAGACGCGCAATAACTCATATGCACAGGCTGTGACGGTGCGTTCTCCGGTTTATCCATCATTAAATGCTGCGATAGCCCCTGCAAGTTCTACGACGCGTGCGCAACGTCGTCACCTCGTAATATATATCCAAAAGAGCAGCGTCATCCACACAACCCTCCAAGTCGTCGCCGCCATCTCCCTCGCCGCCGTCGCCAGCGCCCCCCTGCCGCGTGCAACGCCATTCGCCTTCCACAGCTTTCCGCCGTCGTAAAAGTCCTCGTTGAGGTTGATGCGCGGGCCCATGCCCGCTCCTAAGTCCGGGCGCGGACCGCCGCGCTTCGACTGCCACCGCGTCGGCCCGCCGTTTGTCGCCAGCGACGAGCTACGCGCCCGGCTTCCGGGCAGCGGCGACGACGAGCGTAGAAACGCCGACTCGGGAGGCTCTAGCTTCCGCTTTTCTCGGAAGAGTGGCAATTTGCTGCCGGAGGCGCTGTCGGGGATGTTCGAGTCTGGTTCCAGGGCGAAGGGGTGGAGGTGGAGGACGGGCACGAGGAATGCGCGGAGGGCAAGGAGGACGATGGAGAGGATGACGAAGGTGACGTACTGCATGTACGTATGGATCTGATTTGGCAATAGACAAAGATGTGTCTGCAGCGTACCGCCGGGCGAGCCGGACACAGGCTTGCCCTTGTCGTCCACTGGGTTATACATGCTGACCATGACAAATCCGGGCGTCGGCACGCCCATAGCCATGCTCATGCTCTTGACGGTGATTTCCCGCACCTTGTCCTGGCTTTCCGAGTGGACGAGCTCGCAGTAGTCATGGTCGTCGCCCGAGAAGACATGAACCACGTTGCCGACGCTCTTCACCAAGTTGACCGAGTCTTCCTCGCTCAGCACGTTCTGATACTGGTATCCAGCCGATACGCTGATGGCGTTGCGATGGTCTGGCACAACGGCACCCTGACCTGGCGCAGGCTTCGTCGGCGGCCAATGCTCTCGTTTCGGACCGCACGGCGTACCTGGTGGGCGATATAGCGGCACATGGGTCAATAAGATAGTGGGAAGATCGGGGGCCCCTGGGCCCGGATCGCGCCGAGGGAAGTGCTTGAGGTCCGTTTGGCCCAACTCGTTAACGCCATGGGTGAACCGCAAGTCCCTGTTGGCACCATACCACGTGCCCAGCTCACTTTGCACGGCTCTCCTTTTCGTCGACTTGACCTCGCTCAGAAACTCGTGAGCGGCTCCGTATATTGGCCTTAAGTCATGTGTCTTTGTATATTCGGACGTGCCTGCACTCAAAGACAGAGCATCCACCGATACGATGGTGTGGTTGCCCACGACGTCCACGCGGTTGAGATCGCCAAAATACGTGCTGAACCGGTCACGCACTGGCAACTGGACTTGCGCGCCGAAACCCAGGTCGTGGTTTCCCGGAAGACTAGCCACCAGCTTTTTGCCTCTCTGCCAGGGCCCTGGCGTATCACCGCCTAGCTTCCATTTATCGAAGAAGATGTCGCCAAATCGGATATACTCCTTCAACCAGAAACCCTCTCCGTACCATCGATTCCATTTGCTTAGCAGCTTGGCCTCGTCCTTTGCCCTTGGTGAGCGGCCGAGGGGCGGGTCAACGAAGTCGCCCTTTCGTGTCTTCCACTCTCGTCCTCCGTCGAAGAGATCACCGAGGAAGAACACCGAGTCAGGGCGTAGCTGTGTCTGTACGGCTTTGTATCCTCGCCGGAGATACGCGTCGGTGATTTCGACAGTCAGACTGGACAGTGGCCACGGCCGACCTGGATACGTATGGGGGTCGATGAGTTGTGGGTCGGCAAGCAAGACAAGGTGGTGAGGGGTTGCGCCCTTTGGCTAAAGAATCGCGTCAGTTCATGAGTCTCGAACGGTTCTAGGCAGCCATATCCGATGCGATCTCGAGACACGTACCCAGTTTTCCCAGTGATCCCAATCGCAAGACTCGACCTTGGCATCAAACACCCACCGCTCGCCCCAAAGCAGAATGGTCATCCAGCACGCCACCAGCAAATGCGGGAAGCTGAACAGCCGCCTCGGAGCGAGGTTCCTGCGTATCCTATCCCCGAGCCTCAGCGCCAGCACCGTAGCCCTCTTCCCGCCGGGCCCCGAGACCCATGCCCAAAGCCTCTCAGCCCACTGCTGCAGCTGCTCGTTCAGGGAGAGGTCATGTCGAGGCATGGCGACGCCATAGTCCTCCCCACAGGGGATGCGTCCGGCCGAGTAAGGCGTTTGTGATGAAGCGGAGTTCGCAACGGTTCGCTCGATATGATGCTTCTGGAGTGGTTGGAGAACGGGGATGGGAGGTTTTGACACGGCTAGCTCGAGCGAAGAATGGAACGGACAATGGCTGTGGAAGACGCCCAAATAAGAGCAGCAAAGAATCGGCAAGTACTGCGTCTTGGTATCAAAGAAGGAGAGACGTAAAGAGGTTCGAGCGCAAACGGTTAACAGGTGAGTTGAAATGGAATATCTAGAGGAATGTCTAGGACAGCTAGCAAAATGATAGTGGGGACTTGGGGGAGCCGAGTGTCTTGGCTGGACCCCTGCGCTAGCCATCGTACAGGGGCTGCGCTCCATCTAAGCCCAATTCGGAGCTATGCCAGTCTCTGGAATGGCATTTCTAAACATCACCGATCTCTTCAAGCACCAACTAATGATGGTTGCATGGCTGACAATGCCAGAGCCTTTTATTCATTTATTACTAACACGTAATAGTTCAGACCAAACACAATCCTGTGTATCACCTCCTCCTTGCCCACGCTCAAACCAGTGCTCAAGTGTCGTGAATGTTAGTCGTAACCCAGGCCCCAAACTCCTAACAAGCATAACCCATATCCAACAAAACTATACAAAATCATGCATCATGCTGCTGGCCACTCCAACATCACGAGCTCCTCTACTATCGTGCCTGAATACCTGCCCTCTCAGCCATATATCCTGGTTCGTTGTCCACAGCTTCCTCGGCACGACCTTTCCTCCTGAAGCTCAGGAGCCTTTGAAAGCCACTTGGTTCTTCCGGTTGCAGGTCGTCGACTTGTGGGTTGTACTCGTGCGACAGTTTGGGCACAAGGAGTCGGTATGGTACCGTGATACCAGTGGGGTCTTTCGGGTTCACCTCGACGTTCAGGCAAATGTCCAATCCTCCTTCTAAATCGACCTCATATTTGGCTGCCTGACGCTTCTGTCGTACTGACAGACCTGTTGGTGTTCGATGAAATGGCCGCGTCGGGGGAACCGTGGTGTTGGGGCCCGGCTGGCTGTTCCAAGTTTGTGCTCTGCGCTGCGGTCCTACCGTAAAATGTTCCTCGTCACCCTCGGAATACTCGTCGTATGCAGCGCCTCCGCGAAGTCCACTAGCATGCGGGTGACGACGGTCTCTGGGATCCATAAAGTAGTCTTCTTCTTCTTCTTCTTCTTCTTCAGACTCGCCCTGCCACTGGCCGTTGGTGCCTCCGTCATCACGGCTCCTGTTACTGCCGCGGCCAAAGCTAAACAGCGGTCGTCTTCTTTGGCTATCACCGCGACCCAATGACAGCGTGCGTGTCAGGAAAGCAGGGCGCTGCTCTTGATTCGCCGTGCTGGGCCTCTCTTGATCAGTCGAGTTGCGGCGCGACAAACTTCTAAAGAAACTACCCCCTCCGGAAATTGGAGGCCTTGAACCCCGGACAGAATCTCGGGCGGGTTCAGGCCGGTCTGCTGAAGGCCGGCTCAGGGATAGTCTCCGCAGAAGCCCGCCTCTCGCAGCCGGAGGACTCGGGCTCCTCTCCGAAGGCGACAGTGGCGGGGTAGGCGGCGGTGTGGTTCCCGGCTCCCACTGACGGATTGAACACCAGTTCCGGTGGGGAAGCAGGTGCTTGTTGTTTCTAGGCTTACCGTCGACACCATTCTGGAAGATAGGGATCATGTCCTCCTCGGTCAACTTGTCAAAATGATGGATCTTGTTGCGTCGATTGATGACATCCGCCATCATATCGGCAGGCGGAGCGTTGACAATGGCAGACGAGACAACATTCGGCATATATCTGGCATCCTTATGCTTGGGCAGTCCAAGGCTCGGCTTCGAGTAGAACTGGCCGACAGCCGCGAGATGAACATCGCCACTGATATGGGTTGTCAGAATGACTCCAATCTTGGTAAATGTAACCGGGGGCTTACCTGAGAATAGTGACACGGATCGACTTGTCGATTGCTAGGTCCTGTAATTGCTCGATAACTCGTTTCCTCTCCTCTTTGTGATTTCTGGCAGTCCAGTGGTCATTCAGGTCATCAAGCACTTCAACGCCACCATCGATGTTGTTTAAGACTTTTCCCAGGACACCAGTCCTACCAAGGGCCTTGATCGGGTCCATCAACCTCGATGTCAAGATATTCTCCAGCCAGACCAGTCTTGGGTAGGCAATGGGAACCCCTAAAACCACCAGCAGATGCTCTACCTGGCCGCGGAACACTTCCTCGTATATTCGATCAAGAATTTTCTCCCAAGTGTCCTCGTCGAGCACGTCGTGCTCGGTGCGCTCTGTGCGACAATCCACTGCAAGAAGCGCGACCTTGCCGCCCATGGACATTAGCAGACTGCGGCTGACCTCATTGATGTAAGGACCTGGTTGGTCTCCGAGGATCCAGCTAGGCTCCTCGGCCTGAGTCTCGGGGATGATGCTTTGATGTTGAAATAACATATAGTACTTGAAGCCCACTGCGCCTAATCCAGACATCACTGGCGAGTTCATGTCATGGTGTGGATAGGAACCATAGCCATCGAAGATGTCGTGGTCATCATACATGTTGACCATGGGAATCTGCGAGTTGGCGAGACCGAAAAGACCCTGCGAGAACCAAGTACAGTAGTTCTGAAGGTAGAACTCTTCTATTTGGTTCTGCAACTCAGGACTGAACGGCGCATTGTGCTTGTGGAGTGGGTGTCTGATGGCTAGCCATTCGCCGAGAAGCTTGCAGTGTGTACCGACAGGATCGTTGTAAATTTGGTCGCCTCCACCAATCATGACATGGAAAGGCCGGGTCTGATGTGTGTTGAGCACGTCACGCCACATGGGGTCAGGGCCGCTGAACTCGTCCCGCTCGACACTAGCGCTGAAGCCATTGCAGCTGTAGAACATCATGTTCATGGCCTGCCCACGTGCTGGGACCCAGAAGCCATTTGCCGGTCCTCGATTGACGCGGTAGGCGACCCTCTGCTGTTTGTCGCGAAGCTCAACTTCAATATTGAACCGCCAGAAGGTGTATCCTCTCTCGGCATGCAGTCGGAAGCCTCGAGTGTCCTTGTATTTTCTCATCTTCTCGCCATCAACGTGAATTCGTTTCTTGCGACTAGCGAAAGATCCTGGATGATCGGCAGAACCGTCGGGGGGTGGCACATCCGGAGGACTCCGAGTAGCCTCAAAAAGACCATTGTCTGTTTCGTCTCGGGAAAGATCCTTGGCTTCCTCGAGATGATCCACAGGTCGAACATATAGAGTCTCTCCCCTTCGACCGAGCTTCGGATGGCCAGCCAATGGGTCGACGTATTCCGGCGGTAGCTCACCGTTGACTTGGTGCGGGGGCGGTGGCAGAAGCTCCATGTCTTGAAGGAAGAGTCGAAGCATAGGGGCAATTTCATATGATGAATCTGCATCCAACGTGACAATCATAACAGTGCCTCTCCAAATCTCGCGATCCACTTTCCTACCACCGGTATTGACGGACTCCCGACGGATTCCGCAGTACCTCAATAAAGGACCGCACTTTAGATAAAGAGGCGGCTTGAAGCGCGTAGGTGATGTTGTGTCATCGTACTCGCCGTCGAAAGCTTCAGCTTTGCGCGGTCTCGAGGCGTAGCTGCTACTGCCCCTTCGTCCACCATCTTCCCACCAAGCCTTGTTATTATCAGAGGCAGGTGCGCTTGTGGTTGGCAATGTTTCATCCTCGAGGTCCAGAAGAGTGCCCGCTAGTGAACCTACGGTTGCCTTCCTCCACTCATCAAGCCACTGAGGGGGGTTGTAGAGGCCCTCGCCAGGCCGCATGTGTTCGCGACCCTTAAAGAGCAGCCCCGATATGTGGTGGCGGGAATCTTCAGAATCCGAATAGTCGGAGTCGTGTCGTCGTAGCCGCCTTCCATCGCGAGTGACTGTTTCTGAGGGCTGCTGGTAGTCTTGGTTTGTTTGCTGGAAAGCCTGGCCTCTTATGGGCGGTTGGTAATAGTTATCATTCTGCCTATACCGCTCATTGTGTATAGGCTCCGTTGCACGGCGTCTGACGCCACCCATGTTCACATCCTCAAACGGTTCCTGAGCGCGTCGTTGCCCCGAGTTGGCCTGCG
This sequence comes from Stachybotrys chlorohalonatus IBT 40285, assembly GCA_000732775.1. Taxonomy (NCBI): domain Eukaryota; kingdom Fungi; phylum Ascomycota; class Sordariomycetes; order Hypocreales; family Stachybotryaceae; genus Stachybotrys; species Stachybotrys chlorohalonatus. Next base: position 362,165 of record KL660686.1, on the reverse strand, counting down.
GTTGCCTGCTATCCAATGCATACGGCTCACGAGGCGGCGCTGCTTCTTTCCTGGACCGAGGCACAGCAGCAGGCGCAAATTGGGCATCAGAGGAAGGATGGAAGTCTGGTTCAGGTGGCTGACGAAAAGTCCAGAGATCGCCAGGAGGATCCTTCTTTAGTTTATTGCTTCCACTCCGAGTTAAGGAGAAGCCATTGTTCTGGGCAGCTGTGGGTTGAGTCTTTGGGGCCAATGCTCTTTCGTCGATGGGCGCGTTGCTCTCGGTACGCGCAGTCCGCTCGCGAAAGCTTAGGTTGCGCTTGGGAATGGATGCTTCCGGCTCTGGAGGCGGTTGTAACGCCCCAGAAGCTTGGAACTGTTCATCTTCGTGGGGAGGATACCGCGTAGATTGTGGCTGGTACGCATAAGCACTCTGATGAGCCCGAGGTTCTTGATATCTGGTTGTTTCGGCAGTTATGGGGGCAGCTGGGGCAAGAGCAGGGGCAGGAGCGGAAGCGAAAGCAGGAGCAGGAGCAGGAGCAGGAACACTGGCTCGCGAATCGCCTTGGCTTGGGCGTGGCCTAGTGTCCCTCACTTCTTGCGCATCGCCTGTCTCGGCAGCCGCTCTCTGCCTTGCTCTCTCACGAGCCCGTTGCTCGGCAGCTTGCATGCGGGCACGCTTCTCCTCCTTGGTCATGCTGTCGAGCGTCAGCTCAAGCCTCTGGAGGGGTGATCGATCGCCTGCAAACTTTTTACGACGCTCTGAGCTCCCACTGACAGGCGGTCTTGCAGACTGGCCTGCCACTTGTGCGGGCGGGGTATCATGATCTCGAGCTTGGGCTGGCATCGGTTGCCTGTTGGGTCGTTGATCGTGTTCCGTTTCCATTTTCTCGGTTTGCTCGTTCAGCCGCGAGTCTTGCGTTGGCTGCGCGGATCCGGGTGTTGGGTACGTATAAGGAAGCCCACCATTGCCGTAGGGATGGTGGTAGCCCATAGGAGGTCCACGCGAAGTGTGTTGCTCGTCGTCTTCGTAGGCTTCGGCGTCTGGTGGTGGCTGTCGGGCTGATCTAGATTGAAAATCAGACGGTTGGCCGCGAGCGTTATTCCGTTGGTACGATGGTGGCCTAGGTGCCAGTCCTTGACCAGCAAAGTTTGAAGCTGTTGGTGACTGGTATGGACTGAAGGTAGTCTCTGTGGTGGCTGTTTGGGAGGAAGTGCGATTGGATCTGTGCGGAAGTTGTGTGTCGATTGAGTGTCGCCTGTCGACGGTCGAGTTGTCGCCCGACGAGCGCCGATCCCTGGCCAATTTGGGGCCAGGTAGTTGGCCCCAATAGGGTGCGGATGACATGGCGTCAATTGCAATGAGGCTCTGAGGTATTGATTGGGCGTCGCCTCGATGGAACGGCGGTCAGGGTCAGTAGGGATAAAAAGACTCGGGAGCCAGCTTGCAAGCCAACGGCTGCGAGTAGAGCTACTGTCCGAGGGCAAGGTATGTTGCGGCTAAGCATGCAGCATGCACGCAGGTGATAGGTACGGTATGTATGAAGTATGCGTGTAAGAGGGATCGGAGCATGCTACTGGCGCATACGAGCACAAGGACTTGGGATTGGATTGGATTGGATTGGATTGGATGGGACGGACGACCCAGAGGTTTAGGTCTCGATGCGGTGGGCTGCCATGTTCTTGATGAAGCTGGCCAATGCCATCGGACCACGATGGTCAGCGGAGCCCAGCCTTTTTCTTCCGACGACAGAAAATGGCGAGGCTGTCCGCCGGATGGAGCACTTGTCACAGACTGCTGCTTTTGCGAAGGCTTCGGGCGGGAGCTGGGCCGGCGACCAGGATCGGACCAGGTCCTGGCGGTCTTTGGGTCTTTGGATGAGGTCAGGCAGGAAATCAAGCATGGATCAAGCTTGGAAAGAGCGGAGCTGCGCTTGGGGTTTGCTAAACCCACTTGACCCGACGTCTTTCCCGTATTGGGCGGCGCCACAGCGGGACCCCGAGTCGTCTAACAGTGTGCCCACCGCCCTCCACACACATTCTACCACGGCAGAGATGGCACCTGCTTATGATTCTTCTCAGAGGCGATGCGGATTGCGAGAGCTGAATCCACGTGTCTACATTATATGGAATGTGCATGATGCAAGTTTTGAGAGAAACTCCGACACGCGGCTTTGAACCAAGTAGGGCTGCATGAGAGACATCGAGCCACAAGACGATACACAAAAACCGATAGTGCTGTTATGTGCCTGGCCTTTTTACGACCAAAGCCGAACGTTTCCCCACCAAACCCGGCCAGGGGTCGTCTATATCGCTTGCTTGGCAGCATATCCTAGGTTGTGCAAGCGGCAACTTAGCACGTCACTGGAAAGAAACCGAAGAGGCGGTCGGTCGGCAAGGTGCAGCAGTCAGTACTGCCTCACGAACCAGCAACAGCTACCGCACATTGCCTACCCAATCCTGAATTTGCAGTCATTAGGCGTGCTTCGCCGTTGAAGTACGAAGTATCCAAAACTCTCTGTGAATTGTCTCGTTTGCCATGAGTATGCCAAGCGCTGGGGCCTCCGTGAAAATTGGGTGGCTGGAGATGCGCCGATGCAAGGTACCGATGCATGTCTGAGGTGGCTGGGAACGTGGGCATGAATCAAGAATTTCTTTTTGCGAGCAACCGTGCCAACTAAACGCCGCAAGTAACCCTTGTTGCTGCGTCTCGGCATTGCCAGGCAGGAGAGCGTTTCCGTACACAAACTTGACAGAGTACGAATACTCCGGTCTACGACGTCGTTGTCGCCGAGCGCTTCTCCAGCCACAGGAGTGTCGGATTCCGTCCGAGGCGCTGTAGATCACTAGTCTAGCCGCTTGTGTTTGCGGGACAGCCCGTTTATAGATCCCGCATAGATCCAAGCGAAAGAGAGGACTTGACTGGTATCCCTCCAAACTACCTAATCACTAGCGGCTTCGTGCAGGCTCATTCAAGCTCTATCCAATGAGATTAATGTTCTTATGTATGGTTGCAAAATATGTCAAAAACATATCATAACTGGTGTTCACAGGTTATCACCAACTCAACCACTAATCTTCTGGTCGTAGTTGAACGCAGAGCAGACAGGGTTGCTACTATTTGGTTACTCTCCTACTCCTTTGAGAATACGCTCAGGCTCCCCTACCTAGAATAAGGGTTAACTACGTACTCAAGCAAGCACATCAGGCCACCCAGAAACCATCGATTGAAAGGTTTAAAACTCGGACTCTGGCTGCGATTCCACATGCTCAACGCTTGCGAGTCACGACCAATTCGGTAAGCTCCATCTGAGCTACCCTATAACGCAAGAGGGCAATTTGGGCCACCACACTATCAGCAGATGACGCAGCACACCTGGGGTTAGTTAATCACTATGTATCTGCTCTTTGGGGTCATAGTGCAGGTAGGCAGCTCGAGACTTCTGTCTCCCTGGGCACTGCAACACTAACACTTCTTCGTAAAATACTAGGCAATATCTCCTTTAAATTGCATCTTGGATTCATGGAGCCTTGGTGCGTAGCAAGTCGTTTGAATGGTAGCTTCCGCTCAGACATAGGAAGTCGGCGATCAGGCTACATAGGATGACCATTGTATGAAACTAGCAGGCTAATAATGTGCCGCTAATCAGAGCTCGAGTTGCCTGCGCATTGATACATCCTCAGATGCTATTTCCAGTCGCCCTTTAATCCATCGATCCAATAGCAGGATAAACCAAGCCCCAAGAAACAGATAGTCTTCATAGCTCCGAGCGCGGGCAACATGTAACCCTAGGTTGGACAAAGCAGGGGCTCTGGCGGTGTTATTAGTTGAGGATAACCCGGAAGCATGAACCGACAGATGATGAGGAAGGTCTATGTGGCACAAGGATATTGGCCCTGGAGTCCGATAAGTATAAATAGAAAATGTATCATCCTTACCGTCTCTGCCACGTCCACTAGCGCTGCGATAACAAACGCGAGCAACACGAAACTTCCAAAGTAATGCTGCATGCAGGAAACGCTCTCCGACAAGACGAACCAGCAGGTAAAGTCAGATGTGTAGACGGCATGACATGCGTGATCGAGACCGCACATCAACATGCGAAAGAGAGAAAGCAGGGCGAGACAAGCAGAACTGTGCCCTACACATCCTCTGCAAGTACAGCGGGCAAGTCTGGTACGCAGCCCCTCCAAAAGATGCATGACTGATGCTGGATCGATGTCCCGCCTCTATCCACAGTTAGATAAGGAATGGAAACAATGTATTTGGGTTACCGGGAAACCTGTATACGGAACGCACATTCTGTCGTATGGCTTCGAGTGTTCCAACCGCGTTAAACGCCAGGCAGGCATGAAAAAAGCGCCTCAATTCTGATAAGTCTTGGCCAGGCATATGTCGCGTAAAAGATCATAGTGAAACAAGGAGCAAGCCACTAGTGTCTGATGGACTGCAGTTTGAAGTAGCGAGACTGGTTTCTCCCGGGCACCGCACCATATAATGTACAGAGCAGCTGCCCGCAATGGAAATGCTATAGTATGGAAGAAAGTTTCAGCCGCGGCCCCGATTATGGAACTGAAGACATGATGGGCTGCTACTGCCACTGACGCAATTGCCCAGTAGGTAATGCGATACTTAGAGGACAACATTGGTTGAGTTGGAGGTTGTGCCTTGTGGATGATGTTGGGAGTGAGCAGTAAGTGTGTTAGTCCGGAGGGTAGTATCTGCTGGCAGGTTGGGTGATGGAGTAGGCAGATGGAAGACGAGAGTGTAAGGAGAAAGGGCAAAATGTCATACTCACATGGCGCAGCAAATGACAGTAAAATTGATGGCCAATACTAGGTACCTACCCTTGACATGAGTAGTAGCTTAATGATATGCTTTGAGTTTTCATATTAGCTGCTTAAACAGCGGTTCATGCTCGAAAATGGTTACCGTTTACCCAACTGGACCATCAAATCGTATCATCCTCCATCCAATGTCTCTAAGTGTATGCTTCTATCAGCAGTGAAAGGAAACTGCCGCGTTGGCTGTCTCTGACGCTCCCCCCTTTGCCGTTCTCCTTACCTACCGATACCGTCCCCCAACTCATAGCCTACAGATACTTGACCTCCAGTATCCACGTGCCGCGCCAGTTCTCTTCATTAATAAGTTGTTCAAGCCGCCAGGACCATTCAGCCTTTGGGTTAAACTTCCAGCCTTTTGCAGTCCTGCTCCTCGGTGCTAGGGTTGCTGTTATTGTATGTCGAGGCTCATCGAGGTCTATTGCGTTATCAACAGGAAGAGATTCGTAGCTCTCTCCTTGCCGTTAGTAGTACAGCCAACGAAGGCGAGAAATAGTCTCATCATACTATTAGTTCTGCCCATGGTTCATAGCCGGGCAGGAAATAGTAGTGAGAAGAGGGTAATGGCGTGGTAGTACGCTGACTATCTTGTGCGAGGGACGCTGGTACAAGTGTTCATCTCACTCACTTTTGATAAAAGAGTGATTGTGCACGACTGATGTATCCTTCAAGGCTGCAATAAACCTGGTTAGCAACTACAGTATAGTTGCTGACGAAAAGGGGGATGCATAAATACCTGTTCACATTGACCGACTGATTCACTGTGTTTAAGGTTTGCACCTTATCGCAGCTGTACTTTTGATAGACATGGTTGCATAATGCATGTCGGCGTAGGGAAGAAGGCTTCTTGTAACCATTTTTATTATTAAAATGCTATAATGCAATTTACGAACGTAACATAAATTTAGCGTTTTCACGATGGTATAAGATAATTAGGGCCCTGTTCCAACATGCCAGAGAGCCATAAATAAAATATACTCCCAGCATCGGTCTCTACATGTCGTCTGACGTGCCATCATGCCTTTGTCGATACCAATCATCGTTATGACCCAAGGAATTGTCTTTACGGTGTAGGCAATATTCGCCGTATGCGACACACGTCTCTGGTTCTTCCACGTGTAATCTGCCTTGTTAGTAAATGATCGAGGCAGCCTTGCCAAAGAACTCTCTATATGTCTGCACTACTTGAACAGGGGTTTCTCCATCTTTGCAGTAACATAATCCAAGTCAAACTCCCACTAGTAAGATACATCGCATACAACGAAGGAACAGCAACTAGGTAGAACCACACAAACATGTATCACAACCCGACTAGACCACGCTCGATTTTACCCTCTCAGTGACCCCACCCTTTCAACACCCTTGCGCCGTAACCCATTCCATTCGTTGCACTCGCGGTCGGCGACATCCGAGTTGCTGTGTGTATTGTCCTCGTGCTCGTGCGAGCCGAGGATGTCACTATGGAAGGGGCGGGTCTAGTAGACCAAGATGGTGTAAGATACTGGGTGCAATACTCGGGAAACCAGTAATCTGCCAATCTTGTATCGAGCTGACACAACACACACAGCAACATAAATAACCAAGTGAACACGCCCCATATCGCGAGGACCGCTATCCAAAAGTATCCAAGAGGTCTCGTAAGTTTCTGATGAAGCCTTGAAATATAGCCTAGAAGATCGCGACCTTTGTCGTCATTGGCAACCTCATCGTCCAGGCCATTGTAGAATGCTCCATTGGCATGAATCAGTCGGTGAGAGATCATGGTATCCCCTGGCCCAGGAACGTAAGCGATGATCTTGGGGGAAATGGAAATTTTGACCCTGGTTGATCGGCGACGTGGATGATCTGCTGGGTAACAGTGGTCGTATATTTGTGATTTGAGCGTGGAGAACTTGAGAATGGCCGGTTCAAAGTCGCGTTGCTGAAGATCATACCGGTCTCCAGGCCGAGCCCATTCCATGATGAAGACTGCTGGACACAATTGCATCGCACAGTTCAATCCTCCAGCAGTCGCAATTACATCGTGAAGCTTGAAATATACATCCTCTATCGGCGCCACCTTTGCCTCCAACTGGCCCATGCGGTTATAGAGAGGCAACAGCATGATCAATATCCGCATTGCAAGCCTGTCAACTTGGTTCCAGAATAGAGGGGGGATCATGTCATCCATGCTGAGGTACTCAAGGTTCGCTTGCGCACGACGCGCTGAGCGCTCAAATCCTGTTACCCATTAATACCATTATTCTGTTGATGATTAGGTAGTGAGCTTTACCTTCGGTCGCTATGTCTTCTTTGTCGAGCTGGTGCAAGTCGTCTAAATGTGCCTTCGATGCACCGAAGAGCAGAGAGTCCAGGACCTCCAGACCCAGTATCTTCATAATGACGGCCGTCAGGAGCATGGTCCTTTCCTTGCCGTTCGTGAGCAGCTTGTCCCAGCCACCCGCTTGCTCGTCCTCTCGTGCTACAGTCATGACGAAGGCATAGAAGTCCTCAGGATATTCCGTTTTCCAAGGCGATGTTCTAATATATAATTCGACGGTGCCAAAGGAATCCTCAACAAAACTCCTTACACTCCATAGGAGCCGATTGAACTTGTTTGCCAGAACATTGAAATCATGAAGATTGCACAGATCGTCAAACGGTATAACGCTTCGACGCAGAGGCAAATTTCTTATATCGACCTTGGTTGCATCCTTCCACAAGGACTCTTCAGGAACAAGGCTGCGTAGGGAAGCCGTCATGATGGGTACTCGCCAGGATCCCGTGTTGTTTAGTCTAGATCGGTATACTGAGATAGAGAGTCAGGTGTATGATGGAGAAGCCGTCTTCGCCGCGATGCTGATGAACTCGAGGAGGAGGTATTTTGAGAGGGGGCAGCAAACAGCATCTTGAGTTTGGTGATGCCTATGGGTTTAAAATGACGGGTAGCGACATCCAGCGTCTGACTGCATCACAAGTTGTACCTTTCACGGAGACAAAGGAGTACAGTCTTTGTTCTGCAAAGAGCAGTCTTTGAGAGCCGCATTCTAACAAACTAAAATTGACATGAATCTGTGTAAGCTGACAGGTTCCCCTGCCACCAAAGGGTGCCGCGTGCACCTCAGGATTCTATAGCAGATTCGCGCCTCAAATTCGTGAATCACCGAGAGTCATGTCAAGTGCGAGGAGAAATGACGCTTCAGGTCCAGGCGTCACAACCCTCATGCTGGAAGCCTGCCAAATTGTGCATCACGTGAAATGAGCGACGGTGCTTGTGTGTCTATCCATGAGAAGGGATGGAGATGTCAGAACTGGGCTACATACTCTGACAAGGATGGACGAGAGACACAAACAGCAGATCCTGGTTCAGGACCGACATTGCTTTGCTCTTTGTCGATTGTTGTCACCGACATTGGAAGGCACTGGCTCCTCAGTAGGTCGATAGCATCCCCATGAAAGGGAAAATCACGTGACCCTTTCAAAATTCACGAGTTTCTTGCCAGGCACTTTGGCGAATGTCCCGGGTAGGTAGTACCCCCACAAGCCTGAAACTGGCATGGTATGGGTTTTGTCTTGACGGAGCACATCTCCACCAAACTCTGATGGTAGGCATTATTTTTCACAGCTCCTGAGGCGTGCACATTTCAGACCCTGGGCATTCGCAAACATCGCAACTCCTGCCCTGACCGCAGTCGCAACCCTCACACCTTCCCCCCGACTGCCTCCGTCCCTTTCGAAAACAGATTTTTGCCTGGCGCAAAGTTACCCTTACGATAATTAGGAACGAAGCACGCAATCATTCCTTCAAGCTCCAACCATCCAACCGTACCGCTCTCCTCCACCTTCGTTCTTCATCCCACCTGCGACCCGTGCCCCGCCGTACTCTTCACTTCAGCTTCGGTATCGTCGGCCCCCTACCTCCTTCATCACCATAGTCCCAAAGAGTTCGTCCAAGATGGCTGCTCCTGCCACCGAAACCAAGGCTTTGGACCAACAGGTCGACTTGTCAACCATTCCTATCTCCCCCGAGGGACAGGAGGACAACGGCGAAGAAACCAAGGACGATAGCAAGCCCATCACGGTGTTTCACGACAAGGATAACTTCAATGTCAAGCACCCGCTGCAGAACAAGTGGACTTTGTGGTTCACCAAGCCGCCTAGTGCCAAGGTAGACACCGCCACTCCTCGAAGAATGTTACGGAGCTAATCCTGCGACAGGGTGACAACAACTGGGCTGAGCTGCTCAAGGAGGTGATTACTTTTGACTCTGTTGAGGAGTTTTGGGGTGTTGTCGTAAGTTTCACGCCTTTGACTGCTGACGCCTTCTATTCTAACATCTCTCCTCCAGAACAATGTGGCACCCGTCTCCGAACTTGCGCTCAAGTCCGACTATCACCTCTTCAAGGCTGGCGTTCGACCCGAGTGGGAAGATGCACAGAACAAGCATGGCGGCAAGTGGTCATACCAATACAAGGACAAGCGTAACGTCGACGTCGACCGTCTCTGGCTTGCGGTTATGATGGCTGCCATCGGCGAGACCCTCGAGGAGGAGACTGACGGCGAAGTCATGGGTGTGGTTGTCAACGTCCGCAAGGCTTTCTTCCGTATCGGACTCTGGACTCGCACCACTGGAAAGAGCATCCCTGGACGCGGGGAGGGTGATGTGGCTGGCGGCAAGGGTCGCACGAACGAGAAGGGCAAGGAGATTCTGATGACTATTGGCCGGCGCTTCAAGGAAGTCCTTGAGCTACCCGCTAATGAGCAGATTGAATTCTCAGGCCACACAGACAGTGCGCACGCCGGCAGCACAAGGGCGAAGGCCAAGCACGTCGTTTAAGCAAGAAAATAAGAGAAGGCACGGTTGCTAGGAAGGCCGTGGCATTCGCGAGTAGATGTTTGCTCGCATTTACAGCTTGAGTGCAACCCCAAGGCTCTGCCAATTCTGGAAGATCATGTCATGATAGCCTGACTCCTGACCACGATGTCATGGGCATGAAATCTGGCGGGGTCGTTCGAGACACGGCAGCACTTATATTAGGGGGTATCCTCGATTCTCTAACCGAGGTGATATTCAGAAGGCGTTGCTGGGAAGCTGGTTAGCATATTTTTACGCCATTACTCTTACTCGCCGGAGATGATGGACATGAAAGGTCTTAAAAGTTAGAGACAATGCAAGATATATTCACACGCATTCCCAAACGGAAGCCTCTAACACAAATGTTAAGTGCTGGTACGAGAATGCCTAGTATAGATGCCTGTTGTCCGCATCGCCACAATACTCTACAAAATGTTACATGGATATATTATATTCGCCAATGAGGTTGTTACAGTTCATCCTCGCTGAACTCATCCGCAAAGACGGACTTGACAAGCTGTTTCTTGTTGATCTTTCCCATGGCGTTTCGGGGAATTGTGTCAACAATCTTCAGCACCTGCGGTATCTTGTAATTAGCAAGGCGGCCCTTGAGGGCACGGCGCATGTCCATGGGCCGCCACGTGCCCTGAACGTGATCAGGATCCAGAACAAGCACGGCGCCGACCTTTTGGCCCCAGCGACCGCTTGGTACGGCGACGACGGCAGCTTCGGATACTTCGGGCAGGGAAAGCAGTTCACGTTCGACTTCGAGCGCGCTGACCTTTTCGCCGCCGGTCTTGATGATGTCGGCGGATATGCGGCCTTGGATGAAGTACATGGGACCGCGAGCCCACGGCTGCGTGGCGCTCTGCCCGGCTGATGACACGGGGCGACGGACGGCGACGTCGCCCGTTTTGAACCAGGAGCCGTTGCCGTCTTCGTCATGGACGAACTCCTTGACTGTGGCCTCTGGGTTGCGCCAGTACTCTTTGAAGATGGTAGGGCCTCGCAGCTGAATCTCACCGGATCTTTCACGACCTTGGGTGTCAAACTCCTCCCCGGGCGGGATGACCTGGCCGGAGTCTACGTCGACAAGGCGTGCCTGGACGGAAGGTAGCGGCCAGCCCACACTGGCGTCAACGCGGTCGGCGAAGTCGAGGCCACAACTTAGAGCCATGCCAACTTCAGTCATGCCGTAACGTTCCAGAAGGACGTTCCCATGACTCAACGTGGACCAAGCTGCCTTGATGGGCGTTGGGAGGGCCGCCGAACCGGAGATGTTCAGGCGCATATTTTGAGGTGAAACAGCCTGCCTGGTGGCCTCTTGCATCTCCGGAGACAAGGACCTATGACTATGCAGCAGGCGGCTGTAAACTGTGGGAACGACGGTGAAGAAGGTAATTTTGTCAGCGGTGGCGGCATCAGCGGGATTTATGAATGGAGCAGCAAGGCGGTTCCACACAGCATCTGGATTGAAGGGGAACATGAACTCGATAGCCGAGCCGGCAAAGAGTGGCGTGAGGAGGGCATTGACGGTGCCGTGGATGTGGTGCAGCGGCAGGACATGCAAGAGGCGGTCTGACGGCGTGTAGTTCCAGGCTTCGATGAGTGATCGGGCCTGGGCTGTGAGCACGGTTTCTGGTAGGAGCACACCTTTCTATACGATGGAGTTAGATCTCGCGCAGACCTAGGCTGTTTTTGGTGAATGTATAAGAGTTGGGTAGGTCTTACAGGTCGGTTGGTGGTGCCCGAAGTGTACAGCATCATGCCGGCGGCACCCGGATGGGCGTCGCCAAACTGGACATGCTCGCTGGCGCCCCCACCCGCGTGCTTGGCCAGCTCGAGATGGACCGGCGGGTTCGAGGCCAGCTCATCGGTCGCCAGGACCTCGCGGGCCTTGGGGGCGAACTTAGCCGACGAGACCAGTAAGGAGGCCTGGCTATGCTCGAGGATGTACTGCAGCTCCGAGGCCGGGAAGGCGGGGGACAGCGGGACAGCGATGGCCCGCGCAGCTACGGCGGCAAGGAGCGTGACTAGTGGGACGCAGAGAGAAGAGAAGCGGCTTGTCAGCTTTGACTGCGTTGTTTCGGCAAGGGCAAGCGATATACGCATCTCACTCGCACCTAGTAGGGGGGTGGTTGTCTGTCTAAAGCACGGGCTTGCTCACCTACGTAATCGTAGCCGTTTTCCACGAGAATGGCGACCCTCTCACCTTCTAGGTCCACTTCTCCGCGTGTCGCCTGTCGCAGCTGGTCCCTTGCGCGGCTAACATCACCGAGGAGCTGGCCGTAGGTGAAGGTGCGGCGGGAGCGTGCGTGGACCACGGCGGTGGAGGCCGGGTCATGGCCGGCGATGGCCTCGAAGACGGGGAGGCGCGGCAGGGTCGGGGCCATGGTCGCTAAAGAGGAGGAAGAGGAGAAGAAGGATTTGGACGAGGGAGCTGGCCGTAGCGGACGGGGGTGCGAAGCTGGGCGGGATGGCGGGAGGAGGGATGGGAGGCGGAGAGGAGATGGTGAGATGGCCGGCCGCCCATGGACGATGGGTGAGCGGCCGGCGTAGAGGCGGAGGATCATGAGGTGCATGATTTGTGGGGGACGGAGAATAAATGCGATGTGAAACGATGCAGTTCCCGGTACAAGGCCCTCGAAAGGCGTCTTCGGTATCTTTTCCCTCCTTTTTCTTTCGTCTCCCTCCGGCGATGCCCTCCACTTGCAACTTGGCCTCAATCCCGCTATTCCGTCCACGCACTCATCGACGGCCAAACCCACAGCGCAAACCGAGTCTCTGCCAGGCTTGTTGGGCGCTATCTGCTGAAAGGCTCCGGTGGCCTGCCAGTCGGAGACAAAAAAAAAAAAAAACAACCCCCAAAGAGAGTTGGTGTTCAGAAGCTGAGAAGTTCGGGTTCGCTTCAACGCAACGGCAAACAGGCCACCGCGGCGGCGGCGGTGGCAATGACGGCAGGCAATAGAAGGCAGACAAGGCGCTCGTAAGACGAGTGATTATGCGAGAAAGTTCTGCCCCGTGATGTTATGAGTTTACGTTGGCAGGTGAGCAGATAGGACTGGACACATGGACAAATTTTCTAGGTGACCACTCGAAGGGGGGGAAAATAAAGGTAACCACCATGACGAACTAGCGGTAGCGGGAGTGCTGGCATGATGATGAAGGCATCGATTGATTACAGTCACATCAAAACAACAACAAAAAAACAAAACAAAAACATAAACACAATGACAACAGCACGTCACAATGCCACCGGCCGACTTAGCCATTTGAGAAGTATTCAAGTGACGCGACTCTGCAGGCCAAAAGGGTGGAGCCCTGGACTTGAGGACCAGGTAAAGGCAGAATCCGGAAGCGATGCGTGCAGACACAATAATCTGCCGTGGCAATACTCGATAACGTACGAGGACATCCCATCCCATCCCATCCGCCTGCAACGGGCGTCGTCTTGGCCGCACCGCTGATTCAGACACGGATGCAGACAGGAAGCTACCAAGGATTGTGACATGGCTCGGGAAAGCCAGACCGCTCATTCTGCTCCCCAGAGGCGGCCCTCGGATATTCTCACTAGCCTTGGCTCCGAATCTCACTCTCACCTCATTCGCTTCTTTTCTTCTTCTAACTTACTTCTTTCCTTTTTCACTTGTTCGTTCTAAGCCGCTTCTGCGCGATTTGGTCCCACCGTCTCACCCACCCGCAGAGTGCTTCGTAAGGCAAAAGGGTAAGTAAGTAGACATCTGCCTCTTTGGGCAATAAGGGTGGCTGGCTCCCGGCCTACCGGGTCCAAGGATAAGGATGAAGGAGGTGTGCATTCATTTCCAAAGGGGGGGGGGGGCTTGCCTGTTCGCGCGGACAGCAAGGCGCCGCTTTGGGTGCTTTGGGTGCTTTGCCTGTCGTGTCCCTTCTTTTCACGTCTTCTTCATCCCATCTTACAACGTGTCATTGTGTGGGACCTGCCAGCATCCGAAGCACGAGGCGAGGTGGTGGTGCTTCTGCATGCCGTCCCCCCCCCCGCCCGGGTTCCTCCTTGCGAGGGTGAGGAAAAAGCGGTTGGTGTACGTAGGTAGAGACGTAGCGTGATGGGCGATGCGTGAGAGGAGAAATGACCTGTCAGAGTCACACTGCGCATTTTACGAGCTGAGATGATCATCTCAGCAGGACCACGCCCGGGTGGGAAAAGTGACATGGCATGGTATGGCGTGGGCGGCGTGGGCAATGTGTCGGTCTATGGGTTTGCCTACATCAGGCTCGAGCCGAGCTCAGCATGGACAATATAATACAATGCAATACGATATGATGGCTCCGATGAGCCGGTCGGGGCATGGCACGTTGATGGAAGCGGTCGGGTGCTTCTACCAATCGTCTCTCCTCTTCATGGCCTAGAACCTGCATCTCGGCCCCCATGCTCGTCCCAATCACCCACGCAAACGCAAACGCACCGCAACGCAACGCATCACAACCACTTTGTTGTTCCTGCTGCAAGGTCGCATCAACCCCCTCCCCAGGAACATTTTCCCGTCACCGCTCGATTCCCGGCTCCCCCTTCCATTGGGCCGCGGGCCCCCCCCTTGCTACTTATTCCCCCACCCATGCCCACAAACGCCCTGCAGGGCCACCCATTCTTCCCTTCACGCCCGTTTCTGCTGCATTTTTCCCCAGTTGCTTGGCTTCACCGACTTACACCGAACTTTCGGGCCGCCCTGGCAGCTTTTTGCTGGTGCCAGTACAAATTTTCCGTCCTCCCCGTCGTCTCTGCTCTGCCTGTCTCTGGTTCGTTTGCCATCTTCTCTTCCAGCATCGTGCCTTTGTTCCTTTTCTACTGGGGTGGAAAGGATCAAAAAGTGACGTGAGTGTATTGTTGCCCTGCGGGTTGCCCGGTTACACTTGCTCCCCTGCGGGCCGTGTGTGCGGTGTGAGAAGTCGGGAAGCAGGCGAGAGAGAGAGAAAAGGAAGCCTGGGTGGCTTGAGACGATAGCTGCTGCAACTATCCGCCCTTTAGCCAGCAACCTTTTTTTTCCCCTTCTCATCCCTCCCCACCTCCCACCTATTCTCATCTCATTTCCTCTCTTCCAATTGCTTTCCTCGTTCCCTCCTTATTGCTCTTTGGCCCCGGATGTTGCGGCGGTACGCGCTCGGCTTTTCGAGCGTTGGTCGACAGATCACAACCATGAGCACCAACGCCCCAATCGAAGAAATCATTCGCGCAAAGGTAAGCCAAGCCGTGCCAGTATACCGCATCTAGGCTAAATCGTCGGGTTCAAAGATCACGGCTGCCCTCAATCCCCAAATCTTGGAGATTCACAATGACTCCCACCGCCACGCCCACCACGAGCCCATGAAGGGCACCACCTCCAAGGAAACCCACTTCAGGTAAGTCACCGTGACACGCCCAACCAATCGTCGCATTGTCTCATTTCATTTCAGACTCGTCATCATTTCAGAGGCCTTCAGGTCCAAGATGCAGCCGGCCCGCCACAGGATGGTCTATGCCCTGCTGACAGAGGAGATGGCCCGCGAGGGCGGTATCCATGCGCTCCAGCTGCGCACGTTGACGCCAGAGGAGCAGGCCAACAACGAGAAGAAGGAGAGGGAGAAGGCCAACGAGCTCCAGGCGTCGGCGACCAAAGCCCAGGAGACCACCAGCACCGCCACCGCCACCGCCGATGATGCCCAGCACGCATGAACGACATGACCACTTATGATGCTCGTATCTCAGAGCAAGACATGATGACATTGCAACAAGAACGAATCCGAACCTCTCTCTTCTCAATGTAACGACCTCACTTTATGCCTTTCCCTTCTTCTTCCTTTTCTGTTTTCGTCTTTGGTCACGGGGAATTATGAAAACACTGGAGTTACAGATTTGGACCGGCGTACATTGCACGGCAGTAAAAACAGACAGCAAACCACGCGCAGCACACCATGCACCACGCTACACTTTTCTGTCCCGGATACAGGATGTCACGAGCAAAGTTGGATTAGACGGAGGGGAAATTAAAAAACAAAAACAAAAACAAACACAGCTACTACTCCTCAAGGAGCCCAGGATCTTCCTCATTAAGAGGCCAGCCGCGCTAGATAGGTTTTTGCCCACGCACAATAGAAACGCTTTCTTCTTGCACCTGTCTATACCGAGTAAAGCTATATACGATGTGAGAGCTACTGCAGATTAACTGCCCGAGTTGGTGACAAGGGGCATCAAGTCGTCCACTCATGGTAACACCGTGAATTCGCAAACAGAACTACAAAATTTCTGCACCCCCGATCAGGTGGTAATAAATGGCATGCCCAGTACGCTGCCGAGCGTGGCGAGTCTTTTTTCTTCTTCATAGTCGCTTCAATCCAGATTTGCGGCTTCTGTCTCTTCTCTCATTCTCCAAAGTCCATTCCTCTTGCTCATTTCGTTCTTCCCTTGCCCGACCTGATCCGTTTCACATATCTGGCTGCAAGAGATGAGCTTGGTCGTTTAGAGGCTCGAGATTGCGCCGTCGAAGGGGGCACATCAGTGCCACTTCCCAACTCTGGCGATGACGGCGTGGGCCTCGGGTTGGGCAGAGCTGCCTTTGCAGGCCCTTGTCCGAGCTCGACGAGCAGGCCTCGTTGCCGAGGAAGCTTTCTAGATGCTGCTTGTCGCGGCTCCGGGGCGTTTGTGGCTTCTGACTCCAAAGTGTGACGGGGCGGCGAGGCAGGTCTTTCAGTCATCTCTCGACTCGATTCCCTTGATGGCTGTCTTGACACATTTGTCGATGATTTTCTCTGGACCTCTCTTGACGATTCTCGGGATGGCTCTCCTGGCGTGTCCTTTGACACCACTCTTGGCAGATCTCTCCGCAGCTTTCTTCCATGTTGGGGCTCTTCTGTCTGTTGATCCACGCCTTCTGTCTGCATTTGTATATCCTCGTCACGATCCGCCATATCTGCCTCGCGCTCTACGGTCACGGGCTCCTGTCCCTTTGGAGCCTCTTGCCTTTCTGGATCCTCTTTGGTGTATTGGCGGGCTCTTGCTACCTCCTCGGGATAACAGCTCATGATCTCATCCAAATTCTCACTCGTTACGATCATCCGTGAAAAGAGAATGGGACCCTTCAGCTTGCTGAACCATTCAATAGCAGCGAGGGGCTGCTGTGACGAAGGGACATTCCTTACATACTCGACATACCTACCAAAGAAACGAATGAACTCATCGTACAGCCCTTCGTGAAGAGAGTTCGTTTTCCGCAGATAATCAAGGCATACGATTGCCCTGACAAAATCCCACAAGCACCCAGAATGAGCGGTTTCATATTCGGTATACTCGGCAGCATATACGTCGAATGGTCTTTTATTTCTGGCCATGATGGTAGGCTCAGATGTTGTACTATGCCCAATGTCCGAAGGCTGGGGAGGAATAAGTAGTCCAGGATCTTTTCGAGCCGTCCTAATAGGAGGACTTGTCATCCCCATGGCTTGCTGTGAAGGAGCTGTTGAGATATCTTCTGGTTCGACATTTTCATGGGCTCTCTCTTCAAGTGCATTCCCAACTTCTTCGACCTGCTGCGGAGAACCTTGGGTCACTACTCGACGTGAAGAAATCGTTACCACGCTGCGAACAGGGCCATGTGCCATTTTTTGGCTTGGCGATAGCACGGTTGCAGGTATGATCGAACTTGGGGGAAGGGTCGCCGAGCTGGTCAACGTAGTATTATTCGAGCTAGGGTTGAGACCTGGCACGGGTTTCGGGAGACTCATCCGTCGACCAGCGAGAGGTGCGTGTACGGCTTCAGGACTGTATATTATGTGTTGTCTTGGCTTCTTCCTCGGCTCCTTCCTCTCCGATTGCTTTGAGGGATTCTTCTTCAAGTCCGTACATGGGATAGTGTGTGGCGAGGGCTGTGCGCATGTCGGCGTACCCACCGCAACATCTCTGGCCCTGCCCGTCGGATGGCCATCAAATATGGCGGAATTCCTTGCTGGCCAATAGGTTGCTGCTGGGTTGTCCTCATTATCGTTTAGTGGCAAGCCGCTCAAAAGAGACGCCTTGCGGATTGGGACTGATGAGCGCGGCGAAGCTGGGTCATCATCGTTATCACTTGATGGAAATGCGAATAATGGGGCTGACTTGTGATGCTGGGCTTGTCGAGGAGGTGGTACCTCATGGCGGGATCTTGTGGAAACTGGTGGAGGAGAATCCGGTGGCTGAGAAGCTAGATTTCTAGCTTGTAGTTGTGACTGTACTGGAGAAGAGACCACAACCGACTCCATGGTATGCGGTGGCTGGGTAAACATGACTGGAGGTTGTGGCCCAGGTCGAACCGGAGACGAGCTCCATGGTATTGAGCCCTGTGGCGAAGCGGGTTGTTGGCTTGCAAGTCCAGGCGACTCCGAGGCTTGTCGGCTGTCTTGGCCGTGATGGTGATGTGCCGGGGTACTTGGTCTTTTGGCTGGGCTTTCCGGGATGTGATGGCGGTTGCCGTCAGGTGCTGCGCGTCGCCTAGCAGCGACTTCGCGCATCGAGGCCAACAAGTGATCCGGGACGTGTAGCAGATTGGGAGGCCGAAGCGTGGTGCCTGCAATCCAAGCCTCTGGCTTCTCTAGCAAAACCCGTTGATCTGCTGGTATCGTGACAAGTTTGGACCAGCTGGACAGCCTCCCAGAAGGATCTTGCCGTGGCGATGACATGATGAATGTAGAGGCCGATTCAAGGATCACGTTTCTCGCCTTAACCCAGCACTGTATTGCTTGAAGGTCTTATCGTCACATCTGACCTTTGACAAAATGGCTAGTCATGGTAGCTCGGGTGTCCAAGTTGTTAGAGAGAAGTCGCGTGAACAGGATTTTCTGCTGGTAGCAAAGTAGCCTGTGCCGCTGAAAAAGAGTCAGGGTAGTTTCTCAAAGACGACCTGGACAGATTGATCGTGATATGTCGTGGAATACTGTAGTAAGTGATTGCCTGCGCGCAATGGGTTAAGCGCAGTACCAATCATCGGTAGAGATTACAGTGATGGAGAAGTGCAGTAAAAGCTATCACGGTAGGAGCTGTTGTGGTAGTTGCAGTAACTAAGGTAGGCGATGCGCGCATGAGAGTGGAGCCGCTCTAGTGACCGCGGTGCGGAAATAGTGGAGATGACTTCAGCGCCCAGTCATTGGCTCGTTGCGACCCAAAGGGACATGGACGACATGGAACGGTGGAGGAGGTGGAGCCTTGGGTGGCCATCGTGTCCCCCAAGCTCCCATTGCCCAGGGGCCGACGGCGTCCCAATCAAGCAAGGCTGGGTGTCTTGGCAGCCTACCTTCCACATGTTGGCGAGTACTGGTTACCTCTAGGCTGCCCTATTCCACCCCTGAAGCCTTGGCTATTGCTTCTCGTCCTGGAGTATCCGGAACCTCGAGGCAAGCCGCGGCCTAGACGCCCCCCCGCTGCGCATTGCCCTGACGGCATCAGGCAGCCCGACCCGGGGGTGCTGCTGCTTCTCGAACAGCAGGATCATCGCAGGGTCCGGATGTGATTTGCGGCATCCAACCGTTTCCGACTGCTTCTCCTACGCCCTGTCTCACGTCTCCGCCTTTCGTCATCGTGCGCTTTCACCGTCTCGGGTCGTCCTGCGTTGACACTCTGCTTCCGAGCCAACGCTCGTCACGTTCTTGTGTCCTACTTTACTCACCTTGCTCGCAACGGAAAATCAGAATGCTGCCGCCATGATTATTCCCCACACAAACTGTCGTGCGCCACGGTCCTGCAGCTCTCAGAATCCTGAGTCTGGGAAGCAGAGCTTTCCCGTGGACTAGCATCCTCTACCTCGGCTTAGCGAGTCTCCGGTCTTGCCTCCCTTGATATACCCGTCATGGCTGGTTCTGCCACAGAAAGCAACGGCACTGCGAAGCAGTCGGGCAGCGCCGCAGCCGCCAACTCCCCCGCCGGCTACCACAACCGAAGCGATTCCATCAACTCCGTCTCCGTGACCTCAACCACCGATAAAGTACAGCTCTACAAAATACACACGGCGGCAAGCCAAACAGATTCACTCACCACCTTCAATGACTTTGCCGAGCCGCCGGGCGCCTCGGCATCGCCCGAGAGCAAAGGGACAACCGGGGATCTCGTACATCAGGGTTTAAGCGGTCTGTACAGTCGCTTCAGAGAAGCGGTCGGCGTCGTTTCTAATTCTTCGAAGCCGAGCCAGGAAGACGGGCCAGGGACTGACACCGCGTCCATAGCGGATGCTGCCGCTGACGACGGTCGTGCCTTCCAGAGTTATGCCGATATCAATGTACCCTCGACAACCTTGTCGTCACAGCAGGATCCGTTGACAAACACTTCTTCGCCTACTTCTGCGCATTCCCCGGTGGATGTACGGTCAGCACACGGACCGGGCTTGTCAAAAGGCACCAGCATCAGCCTGTTATCCGGCAACAAGTCGCAGAGCGCGAGTCGTCAGTCTCTGTCTGCAAAATCTGTGAGCTCTGTTCTCGTCGATCCAGCTGTGGCTTCCGTCACAGTCCGCCGGGATGCAGGGCCAAAGTCACCACGACCGGACGATGGTAGCCGGAAGAATCTGAACCGGGCTGATCTTCATGCGCATTTATCGCCTGTGGATACCAGCGTCCACGACTCCAAAGACGGCAAGTCCTCCTTGAGGTCTCGACGAGATGATGCGTCAAGTATCGACGGTAGCATCGCTAGTTCCGAGAGCCCGTCGAAACGCTCGAATCCTCCTATCGCGCCTCTACAGACCAGGTCGTTGCGCAGTTCTTCTGATGCATCGGCGTTGTTGTCGCCGGACCATATCCCTAGAAGGCCCGCCGTCATCGACAGGATAAGCCGCTCTCGCTCGCCTGGCTACCCTGAGTCGCGAGGGACGTCTGTAGATGGTGGCCGAGTCGAACCCAGTCCCATCAGTACTTCAGCGCACAACTTGGTTTATCACGAATCCTTTGCCCAGGATTCGCAGACAGAGCAGATGCGTTCAGGCAAATTTCGAATACCGGGGACCACCCGAAACAACGAGGGAGCATCCGATCAGATGAATGCTCAGCTTGATCGCATGCGGAAGCAAGTATTAAGCAAAGAATTTTGGATGAAGGATGACACTGTCAAGGAGTGCTTTCAGTGTCAGACCCCTTTCACTGCATTTCGCAGGAAACACCACTGTCGAACTTGTGGGTGTATCTTTGATGCTAAATGCACCGTCGTCATCCCGGGCGACCGGTTTGGAGTTCAGGGCTCCTTGAGGGTTTGCAAGCGCTGCCTTGATGTGATCAGTCGACGGTTAGACGGCAGCGGCTCTGAGGACTCGGGGGACGAGCAGTCTTTTATGCCTAGGTT
This sequence comes from Stachybotrys chlorohalonatus IBT 40285, assembly GCA_000732775.1. Taxonomy (NCBI): domain Eukaryota; kingdom Fungi; phylum Ascomycota; class Sordariomycetes; order Hypocreales; family Stachybotryaceae; genus Stachybotrys; species Stachybotrys chlorohalonatus. The sequence goes on along the minus strand of KL660686.1, from coordinate 341,205 downwards.
CTTCGGTTCGAATAATCCCAAGTCGCCGGGCACCACAGCTGCACCTAGGCCCGGGGACCAAGATGTATCTCAGGGATCAGAGGGACCGGAGGATACCCGTCCAGTCACGACGCCCATGATGGCCATCCCTGGTACGCGTCGCGTCAAGGACTCGTCAAATAGAAATTCGCAAGTCATTGAAATCGATGTTCCCCAGCTGAGTCGGCCAGGCTCTTCGCGTTCGCTCAAATCGCTTACTTCTGGACGTCCGTCATCTTCTGCTGGTCACAAGAGGCATCATTCCAAGCACGGTTTCCTCGGTCGTTTCATGGCCCCTCCTGAATCGCAGGCACCCTTCCGCAAGTCTATAGCGGATGAGGACGCAAAGAAACCAAAGTTCCCGGCCTTTCACGACGATAACATTATCGATCCTGAACTGGCAGATTACATGTCTGATGAATCAAGTGGAGATGAGCAGATGAGCATCTTTGCTACGATGTCTTCGACCGATATCCAACCCGCGAGCTTCGAAACCGAGAAAGCCAATTTTGGCCCATTTGTGAATGCGGGTCGCAAGAGCCGCCATCGGCCGGGAGAGAAGAGCATCAGTGGGTTGAGCCATATGAGTCGAGGTGGTTACGAGGACCTCGGTATTGGCATCAGGCATCAAAGATCTGTTCGACGTCGGAATCTGAGCAACGTCAGTGGCAGCGTGCATCACCTGGCTTCTCCAAGGCCAAGATCTGGCATTTTCAAGGGCCCTTCGGCTTCTTCCGAATTTATGTTTCCCACAGACAGCCCCCACCAAAGCACCACACAGTTGACACGAAGCGATTCGCTGCAACATCAAAAGATGCCGAAGGTCGAGTTGAATAACTCTAGTCTGAAACATGTGGATAGACTCCTTCGGCAGCTACTGGAAGATTCGGAAATCCCCAGTCCAGTATTATGGCAAAAGGCTCTTGTCCCGATTCTCCTGCGGTCCACAGACGACGTTGTACCGGATGTTTCAAGAGGGGATTACATGGACATCAGGCGCTACGTGAAGTTGAAAAAGATTCCTGGCGGTAAGCCTGGTGACACTTCCTACATCTCCGGTGTGGTCTTTACCAAGAATCTAGCATTGAAGAGCATGCCGCGAAAGATCATGAATCCACGTATTGTCCTCGTCACTTTTCCAATCGAGTATCAGCGCCACCAGCAGCAATTTATGAGCTTGCAGCCGGTCATTGAGCAGGAAAAGGAGTTTCTCAGAGTGGTTGTTCAGCGAATTACCAATCTTCGACCTCAACTACTACTCGCCGAAAAGGGAGTGTCTGGTGTTGCTCTGCAGTACCTGTCAGAAGCGAACATCTCCGTTGCATACAATGTTAAGCACACTGTCATCGAAGCTGTTTCGCGATGCGCAGAAACTGAAATCATATCTTCCTTGGACATGCTTGCCTTGCCAGTCCATGTTGGAAAGTGCGGTGCTTTTGAGGTCAGGACTTTTGTTAACAACAACCACCCCGGCCGAAAGAAGTCGTACATCTTCCTATCTGGATGCAAGCCTGATCTAGGCTGTACCATCGCTTTACGAGGAGCTAGCGCTGATTTGCTGGCACAAGTGAAGCAGATTATGGAATTCATGGTATACGTGGTGTATAACCTGAAGTTGGAGTCAAGCCTTCTGCAAGACGAGTCGCTCGAACCTCCTGAGGACGGCGACATCTCGTTGACCAATTCTTTCCAGACTCTGAGCGACAACTTCCGCTCTTCTAGCATCCCAAGCGTGGTGGATGGTCCGCCATTGGTCGTCAACCAACCTCCGAGCGACAGTGAACAGCCTTCCCAAGTTACTACTGACACTGCCAGTTTGATCGGAGCTGACGATGCAGCTTCGTTGCACCCAAGCGAGCCGGCTGCCCCGGATCCTCCGAAGTCGTTATCTCTTCACGAATCTCATATCCATGCATCCCCCGACAGTCAGGTTCCTGACGACATCCCTATGCCCACATTCTACAGCGAAATGGTGGCTAAATACGAGACAAAGATCCTGTCTGCGTCTCCATATGTCAAGTTCAGCCAGCCGTATCTTCTTATGAGAGCTCGTGAGCAGGAAAGACGGCTTCTCTACCTTCGGCGACTTCGCGATCAAGATATTATCCAGGAGCAGGACGATGACGAAGACCGCGTCCCTGAGAAGTTCCAGCTGATCAAGCCCGAGATGGTGGAGAAACTGGGCCAAAAGGGTCCCAGGCAGATGATGGAAATCCTTCATGCCGTACATGACGCAGAGTACGACAAAGCGCTGTACCATTATCAAACACAGACCCGGCAGTGGGAGGCGCATATCCAGGGAAATCTGGATCTCTTCGATCCCTACTCACATCAGAACATTGTGGTTTTGTGCTCAGTGATCTGCACCGCGACGAAGATGCCATGCGTAGAGCCGCATCTGGTTGCCATCAACTTTTACGACGAGCAACAGATGGACACTGGCATGGACCCCGACTGCACTTTGGGGCAGTACATTGAAGATTTGGCCTACGGCAAGGATGAGACATGCGGTTCCAACGGGTGCGAACGAAGAGGATTCGACCATCACCGCACGTACGTGCACGATGAGTTCCGCATCACCGTCTTTGTCGAGCACGCTCCCAAGGCTCAACTGAAGCGGCAGGACCTCGGAGACGGGATCACAATGTGGACCTATTGCAAGATTTGTAAGAAAGACTCGGAAGAAACGGCCATGTCCGAGGCGGCATTCAAATACTCGTTTGGAAAATATCTTGAGCTTCTCTACTGGGGACGTGGGCTCAGGTTAAGCTCAAAAGTAAACTGTCCACATGAACATCACCGAGACCATGTGCGTTACTTCAGCCTCCACGATTCTCGGATCAGAATCCATTGGGATCCCATCGACGTGCTCGAGATCGTCGTGCCTCGCGCCAGGATCACTTGGAAGGTTGCAAATGACCTCAAACTGAAAAACGAGATCTTTACGCGAATGGAAGATCGGTGGATCAGATTCATGGCGTCCGTCCGCTCTCGACTCACCAGCATCAGGATTGACAGTGTTTTGCCTGAGAAAGCCGAGTCATGCAAAGCACAGCTCGAGCGTTTGACTGCGCAGTCAGAGCATGATCAGGAAGAGATCATTCATCGCTTACAGCAAATCTATGTACAATCCAAGTACTACGAGGTCGTCCCATTCAACAAAATTGTCCGAGAAATGCTTGAGAAGGCGGGAGCTTGGGATCAGACCTTTGCCGAATTTGAGGCCGAGTTCTTGAGTGACAAGGATGTGCGCCAACTAACAATCATGCAGTTGAAGAAGATGTTTTCGGACAATGAGTCCAAGGAATCTCTCGCGTCGACCGAGGGTGGACCGACTGGGGAAAGCTCGCATTCGCTGGAAGGCACCGTGTCTACCACTGACAGCGAAGAGCGCCCATCGCAGACCTTTTCGGAAACAGACGAAAAAGCAACGCAGCCAACCGATTACACCGACCCCAGCATGGAGGCCAGTACTACCTCGGCGAAAAGCAAAGACGAGAAGCTAGGCAGCGACGATGAAGCCAAGCCCGACGTGGTCAGGATTGAAGAGGCCAAGCCTGCAGAGACCAAAACGGAAGACGCCAAAATTGATGCGGCCAAGATTGGAGCCAGGGTTGAAGAAACCGATGGTGTTATTCAAAGAGTCCAGCCGCTTGACCTTGCTGGTGCTCCCTCTCTTTCAACTCCGGCCGATCCGTTCGTCAAAACACCCATTTCTCCCAGTCCGATGTCCCCTTTACCCCCTCTATCTCCTGCTATCACGACACCAAGTTCGGCTGAGGCTCTCCCGTCAGCACATGCAACGACACTGTCGGAAAAGGTTGACCAGCTGCGACGTGAACAGGGCATACAACCTATGCAATCTCACGAAGCCAGCATGAGTTCAAGTAGCCGTGAAATAAGCTCCGGCCGGAAGTCTGGGCCAAATGCGTCGCCGCCGCTTACCCGCGCAATATCCCAGCCAGCCCGTACACTGCCAAGGATCCAGTCGTCAACAGGCAGGATTTTGGGTCCCAGAGATGCTAGAACGGGCTCCACTGACGACCCGTCGGAGCAGCAACATCTCGAGGGCAGCATGAAGCTGGACAAGAAGTTCTCCGAGAGACTGGGTCTTGGCGCCCTGAAGAATCGAAACAAGGCAGGCACCTCTAGTATTCCCAGGCTCGTGCACAAGAAGAAGGAAACGAAAGTGTCGACATTAGCGCGCCACTTTGAGCAGTTGAGCCGGGAATTCGAGAAAGAGCGAATCCGAGATCGGAAGCAGAGAGCTGCCAACTTGCAGCGACCCAGGGCTATGCTCCCAAGAACCACAACGAAGGCTATTGTGCATGTTTACGATGACGTTAATGAAGCATACGAAGAAACAACGCCCGCGCTAGAGCACGGGACAGAACGAGAGCCCGACCAGCGTTCAATCAGCACGGCATCTAAATCCGTAGAGGAGCCATCAAAAACAGAGCAAGCAGAAGAACCCGCAACTCCCGTCGAGCCCACGTCCCAGAGCGACGATGGTCCATCAAAGAGAGACTCTCATGGAGGCACAAACAACACAAGTCAGATTGGTTCTGACGACGAGGGAGGTAGTGATGGCGAGCGCATAGTGCCAGAGGACTATCTTCCTGATATAAAGGAAATAGCGGACTCCTTGGAGCCAAGCACAGAGATCCCATTGGAGTTACCAAAGCACCAGAAAACGAGCCTCATGAAGTATCTTACAAATTTCTGGGCAGAACGATCAGCCAGCGGCTGGCCGCCACTCGAGTACCCAGTCAATTCTACAGACCACATCTTCGTGGACTCGGAGATTATAGTTCGAGAGGACGAGCCGAGCTCTGTAATTGCACTAGCCTTGAGCAGTGACGACTATCAGAGCAAGCTGGCCAAATATCGGAGAGAGTCGAATGAGAGCATTCAGCGGGAGACAGGGGCCCCAAGTGGTACAGAAGCTACTTCTTTACCAGCTTCTGAAGGGACAGAATATCCCGTGGACGATCTCGAGAGAACCCTGAAACGCGTCACCGGGACACATATGAAGTACCAGTTTAGAGAAGGCGCTGCCGTCATGACGTGCAAGATTCTCTACGCTGAGCAATTCGACGCGCTTCGGAGGAAGTGTGGTGTGGCAGAACGAATCGTCGAGTCCTTGTCTCGATGTTTGAAGTGGGACTCTAAGGGCGGGAAGACAAAGTCTGTGTTCTTGAAGACTTTGGATGACCGACTTGTTCTAAAGGTAAGACGAGTGGCCTTCTTTGATCACAGGCAATAGCTAACCGATTGCGTACAGTCACTATCTCCTGTCGAAACGTCGGCCTTTTTGCATTTCGCACCAGGATACTTCAGCATAATGGCCTCCGTCCTGTTTGACGGCTTGCCCTCTGTTATCGCCAAAATGCTAGGTTTCTTCCAAGTATTCATCAAGAACCCTGTTACAGGAACGGATATCAAGCTTGACTTGCTCGTGACGGAGAATCTGTTTTACGATCGTGTTCCGAGTCTCATCTTTGACCTGAAGGGATCCATGAGAAACCGGAAAATCCAGTCCACGGGAGAACAAAACGAAGTGCTGCTTGACGAGAATATGGTAGAGTTCATTTCCAATTCGCCACTGTTTGCGCGTGAGCATTCCAAGAAGCTGCTCAGAGCCTCGGTATGGAATGATACACTATTCTTGGGGCGTCAAAACGTCATGGACTATTCGCTCATGATCGGCGTGGACGAGGCGAGGAAGGAGTTGGTGGTGGGTATCATCGACTGCATCAGGACGTACACCTGGGACAAGAAGCTGGAGAGCTGGATCAAAGATCGAGGATTTGCGGGAGGTGGTCGCAATCGGCCGACGGTGACCAGTCCCAAGGAATACAAGTCCCGATTCCGGGAGGCCATGGCAAGGTAAGTCTACTCCCTCTGAGCTGGGCGCGGGGCTTCGAAACGGTGTGGACTGACACTCGGTAGATACATCTTACAAGCTCCCAACTGCTGGCATCTGTTCAATAACCCCCAGCTTCCGAATCATTATGGCCGAGCTAGATTCGAGGAGCCAGACCTGGCGAGGTGAGAAGTGAGGGAATAGCGAGCGAGGTCTTGTAGGACGAGCCGATTAGAGAGACAATCACGGGCTTTGACGAATTAGGCATGGACAATGAATGTATTCCAAAGTTGTGTCTGGGGTAAAGGTTATTGGTTGTCGAGGGGGGGAAGAGCAACAGCAACTGGAGGTTGCACGGTTGCGCTGGGTCAAGAATCAATAGGCATTACTTCACGAGATGAATGAATAAACGAGATACCCTGTTTTCAGTGATAGATGATCCCAGCTTATAGAGGTAAAAGGTTTCGCCTCAGATTCTTGAGACTGGCGGCCTTGAGCGGATATGAGCTGAAGGTTTTGGCCCCCTGTAGATACAGTGGTTACAGTGGGCTTAGGGGTCAACCCGTAGACCACAAACGCTAAAGCTCCAGTCAACATTCATCGGCACTGCCCTAGGACTACAATCTTGAACCACTTGGACAAAATCAAGTCGAGACTCGACTCAGTGGTTGTATCGTGAACAGGATGACGATATCCAAACCTTCTGTATCCACCCCATAAGGCACCACATGCCCAGATGTCTATCGACGTCAACTGGGATACTCTGACCAGCGGTCCCGACGGCGAGGCGCTCGCGGACCGCATCCGTGAATTCATCCATGACAAGTTCCAGGCCGTGCCGCTGCCTCGCTTCATCAAGTCGGTGACCGTCCATGGCTTCGACTTTGGCACGATCCCTCCCGAGCTGGAGCTCAAGGACATCACCGATCCGCTGCCGGATTTCTACGACGAGGACGTAGACGACGAAGAAGATAACGAAGATGAGAGCCCACAGCCCGAGGTTGCGAGCGTGCATGAGAGAGACAGGCTGGGCCATGAGACGAAGAGACGGCCTGGGAATCTACGAGATGACTATTTCCGCTCGGGTACGCCGTTGGGTCATGACATGGGCAGTCCGTTCTTGGGCGTGTCTACGCCAGGTATACTGGGAGGTGGAGGGCTGCACTACTTCCAAGGCCACCTTGGAACGGGCAGTCACACGCCGCTGGCTGCGGTGGCCGGTGCGCATCTGGGGAGCAGCTGGATGGGCTCCGTGACGCAGTCGCAGTTCAGCACGCCGGGCCATAGTCGACAACTCTCGCAGAGCAGCATCTCGGTGGACAACTTCACCGGCACCTTGGACCCACGGCCTGGACTGCGCGAAAAGGCCAGCGTCTCAACTCTGGCGCCTACCTCGGTGGGCACGTCCCGCCCGCCTACAAGAGACGCTCATCTATCCGAGTCGGCCATCGTGGACGAGGAAGATGAGGCGCCTCTCGAGGACGACGGCATGAAACCCCGGCGGGAGCCACGGGTCGAGGACGTGCAGGCCGTCTTCCGGATCCGCTACTCGGGCAACATCAAACTCAAGCTCACCGCCGAGATCCTCCTCGACTACCCCATGCCGAGCTTCGTCGGCATCCCGCTGAAGCTCAACATCACCGGCCTGACTTTTGACGGCGTCGGCGTCCTCGCCAACATCCGCAAGCGGTTGCACTTCTGCTTCCTCAGCCCCGAGGATGCGCTGACGGCGGTTGGGCCGGACGAGCAGCAGGATGGCGACGTCGGGCATAAGGGGCGCTTCGGCGGGCTGCTGCAGGAGGTTAAGGTGGAAAGCGAGATTGGCGGAAGGGAGAGCGGCAGGCAGAGCTTGAAGAACGTGGACAAGGTGGAAAGATTCGTGCTGGAGCAGGTGAGGAGGATATTCGAGGAGGAGTTTGTGTATCCCAGCTTTTGGACTTTTTTAGTCTGATGCACGCGTCACGATAGCCAAGGGACAAGGATGAATGCCTCTCGGTTAACTACGCTTACGTCCCGTTGGAGGCAAAAGCGAAGTAGATTGAACAAAAGTCAAGAGGTCCGCCTATACTGCGACATATACTATTACGTGAATCATCATTCTAGTGTTCGCCTAAAACCCTGATACGCTTGCTGTATGTCCATCTCCAACTCCCGCGCCTGCTTCTCGCTCAGCTCTTCCGTGGCCTTCATCTGGTTGAGCGTGATCAGCCACTGCACAATCTTGCCCCGGTTCTCAAAGTCCTTGTCCGTCACGCGGTTGACCGACTGGATCACGTCCGACAGTAGCGGGTGCAGCTGGTCCTTGGACAGCAGCCCCAGCTTGACGGCGTCGAGGAAGGTGATGAACTCCTGCGTGGCTTCGAGGATGAGCAGGCCGCTGGTGTTGTTGACGGGGCCGGGCCCGCTGGGTGGTGGTGCGCTGGCGGATTTGTCGATGGTCGTGGAGGGCATGCCGACGCGGATGCGCTCCGTGGCGCGGGGGACCTCGAGCTGGAAGGGAGGTCAGCATGCAGAGGCCAGATGCGGGTTCTGTGGTTCGCATACATCCCACTTGGCCTTGAACTCTTCCAGGCCCTGGAATTCTTTGGCAATGGTCTCCTCCGCTAGCAGCGCCTTGTACTGTCTCAGAGAACGATCGCAGATCTCGGTGTAGTCGGCTTCGGGGATGGCATCTTTGAGGAAGGCCTTTTCAAGCTCGTCGAGGGTAACGATGATGCTAAACAGCTCGCCAAGATACTCTTGTAGGTCACGCTCTGCGCGTGTGGTCGTCAACTTCACCTCCTGTTGCAGACGGGCGTGTAAGTGAGGATGCCAGGATGGAGGGGTTCAGTGTACGTACCTCGTCAAGGTTGATGGTTGCGGAGAGATTTGTGTTTGGCACATAGCTATGGGGCGTTGGCGCATAGCTCTGGCGAGGAATCATTGTCATGAGTTCCGGAGATGCATTGGAGTTTCAGATGAAGCAGGGTCGGATCAGCTGTCTCGAGGAAGATGCCGCGGGGGAACCCTTTGCGACGCCTACGTAAGTGTACGTGGGCGAGTGGCAGATTGTCCTACCGCCTACCCCACCTGCCCCAGCACGGTAAGACCAAATTTATCGATAAGGCTTCCTGGTGCGAAAAAAAAAAATTGGCGGTAGAAGTAAGTGCAACCGGGTTGGAAGCGATTTCGAGTGCCAGCCCTCTGGCGTCAATCAACCTTCTCTTTGCCAATTCAGCGACTGCAACTTGTCTGCAGCTACTCACAATGGCGCCGGGCAAGAAGAACATCAAGGCGACCAAAAAGTTCGAGAAGAAACATCTCAAGGGCGTCTTAGACAACCGCAAGGCCAATGCTAAAATCAAGCAGCGACAGCAGATCAAGGACAAGCTCAAGGCGAGGAAGGCCAAAGATTCCGAGTATCTCAAGGGTCCCCAAGAAGATGGCAAGCCCAAGAGACTTAATGGATTCAGGCCGGCCAAGGTCAATGACATGAGTGTCGACGACTTCTTCCAGGGCGGCTTCGACGATATCATCGAAGACAAGGCGGGCAAGGGCGCTGGGAAACTCGGCAAAAGGAAGCGCACGGCACCCAAGGGCGACGATGATGCAAGCGATGACAGCGACTCTGCAGCAGCTGCGCCCCCTCAGCCGGTGGCCAGCGACAGCGAGGATGGCGACTCTGACGGCGAGGATCGAGGCATGAGCAAAAAGGCCATGGACGACCTCGCCGAGAAGGACCCCGAGTTCTACAAGTTCCTCAAGGAGAACGATCCCGAAGCCCTGGACTTCGACGACAACACAGACCTGGCTGAGGTGGACGAGCTGAGCGCAGGGGAGGACGAGGCCGAGGAAGAGGACGAGCAGCCCAAGAAGAAGAGGAAGAAGGCCAAGAAGACGGCCGCCGCCACGGCAGGCGAGGACGATGAGCCGGCCCAGAGCAACGAGCTGACGAGGCCAATGGTCGCGTCCTGGCGCAAGGCCATGGCTGACAAGCACTCCCTGCGCGCGGCCAGGCAGGTGGTGCTCGCGTTCCGCTGCGCTGCCCACCTCAACGAGGACGATGAAGAGGGCGACACGAAGCAGCGCTGGGCCATCAACAGCCCCGAGGTCTACAACGACATCCTGATCCTGGCCCTCAAGGAGATCCCCACCGTCATGAACCACCATCTACCCGTCAAGGAGTCCGCGTCGGGCAACGTCTACGTACAAACCGAGACCAAGAAATTCAGGACCCTCTCCCTCCTCCTGCGCTCCTACACATCCTCCATCATGCACCTCCTCAAGACCCTTTCCGACGACAAGACGCTCAAGCTCACCCTCTCCTCCCTCACGCCCGTCTTGCCCTACCTGCTCTCCTTCAAGAAGCTCATCAAGGCCCTGGCCAAGGCCGTCGTCAACTTTTGGGCCCAGCCCGCCAGCTCCGAGACCACCCGCATCACCGCCTTCCTCGTCCTCCGCCGCCTCGTCGTCATCGGCGACAAGGGCATTCGCGAAACCGTGCTCAAGGCCGCCTACCAGGGCCTCGTGCAGGGTTGCCGCGTGACGAACCCGAACACCGTGCAGGGCATCAACCTGATGAAGAACTCGGCTGCCGAGCTCTGGGGCATCGATCCAGCGGTTGGTTACACCACAGCGTTCACGTTTATTCGCCAACTGGCGATCCATCTGCGGAATAGCATCGTCAACAACAAGAATGACTCTTACCGCATCATCTACAACTGGCAGTTCACACACTCGCTCGACTTCTGGTCCTGCGTCCTGGCCGAGCACTGCAGTCCCGCCAAGGAGGCCGAGGCAGGCAAAGAGAACCAGCTCAAGCTGCTCATCTTCCCCCTCGTGCAGGTCACCCTCGGAGCCATGCGCCTCATCCCCACGTCCCTCTACTTCCCCTTGCGCTTCCAGCTCGTGCGCTCGCTGCTGCGCACCTCCCGCGCCACAGGTACATATATACCCCTCGCATCCCCGCTGATCGAGGTCCTCAACTCGGCAGAGATGAAGAAGCCGCCCAAGGCGTCCACCCTGAAAGCGCTCGACTTCTCCGTCGCCTACAAGGCTCCCAAATCCTACCTCCGCTCTAGGGTGTACCAGGAGGGTGTCGGCGACCAGGTCGTCGAGCTGCTGGGCGAGTTTTTTATGCTGTGGGCCACGTCCATCGCCTTTCCCGAGCTCGCCCTGCCCGTCATCATCCAGCTCAAGCGCTGGCTCAAGCAGGCCCGGTCCCGGTCCCAGGGCAACAAGAACGCCAAGTTGTCCTCGCAGCTCGTGGTGCTCGTCCAGAAGCTTGAGGCCAACGCCAAGTTCATCGAGGAGAAGCGCGCCAAGGTGGATTTCTCCCCCAAGGACCGCACGCAGGTCGACGCCTTCCTCAAGGACTTTGACATTGGCAAGACACCGCTGGGCGCCTACGTGGTCGCGCAGCGCAAGGTGCGCGCCGAGAGGGCAAAGGTGCTGGAGGACGCGCGCAAGGAGGATGATCGCAAGAGGAAAGAGGATGAGCAGGCGGAGCTGGACGGCCGGGATGGGCAGGATGAGGAGGACGAGGACGAGGTGGATGTGGATGACGAGTTGGCTGATGTCGACGGCGAGGAAGAGGAAGAGGAAGAGGAAGATGTAGAGGATGGAGAGGATGACGAGTAGTTATGGATTTATAGACGTACAAGTCCCCTTTTTCGTGTCATATACCTTGCTGCCTTCAATATGATTTCGGGACAAATGGAGTTTGGCCTTGCAAAGACATTGGATTTGATGGGAATGATTTTCATTCGTGTCCTGCCTTCGCAGGACTGGCAATTGATACAAGCATATGAGGAATGCGCCTATCCCTGACCCCCGTACCATAAACCAGCCTGCAAACTGCCAAACAACCAGGTAAAAGCAACAATACCAAAGCTAACCCAGACGCCTTCCATGCCCCGTGACCGAATTCCATCGGCCACGTATGTTCAAACCCTCGGGAACGCCAATCCCATCCCTCTTCCCCATTACTCCTGGATGCCGTCCCAGGTCAACTGTTCGCTACCGCTCGTGACGTCCCGCACAGTCATGCCGGTGATGTTAAGAACCGTCATCTCCACCTCCTCCTCCGTCATCGCCTGGCCGGCAGCTTTTTGACCTTCCAAAACATCATACAGGCTATAAATCTGGTCGTTCTTAGCCTCGAGTTGCTTGAGGAGACCTCTAATGCCTTCTGCCATGCTGAGTCTCTGACGACGTCCGAGAGACTTGTCGCTGCTGTTGTACTGCGCCTGGAGACGTGAGAGCTCCAGCTGCAGGTGCTGAGACTCGTCTTCCAGACCCTTGATGACCAAGGCCAGAGCATGGCCGGGTGATTGGTACGGGCGCATGGTAGGGTCCTCGACGGAGAGATCGCGATCGGTTACGGGCACCGGGCGAGGAATGGAAACACGCTTCTTCCCTTCGGCAAGGTCCTCTGTTGTGAAAATACCACGATGGGAGGCAATCCGGCTGCACACGGTGCAATTCTGGCATTTGTGTTGACATAGTCCGTCCAGGATGCGGCGAGCATCGTTGGACAATGCGGGACAGGATTCTTTACTAGTGAGGTTGAGGTTGATGCTCTCGCTCGTGATCTGACTTGTCGCGATGCGTTTATGAGAGGATCGCGTTTGGCTGGCAGCGCGCTGAGACTTCTGACTTTGGCTCGTAACATCTTGGCTACGCGACCGCCTGTCATCATCTGTCTTGTCCTCCTTGTAGTCCTTCAGATTGACACTCAACAGCATCGAATGTGTTTGGGTAGTGTTGTCCACCGACACGAATCCGGTGGATTCATCCACCTCTTCATAAAGCTCCTGCTGAGTCTCTGTATTGCTCTTGGAGGGGATGAGCTTCTTTGTCTCGGAGGGATTGCGTCGCTTGCTTCCTTGGTTAGCTGCATGCGAGTTATTCCTGCTGCTCCGCTTCGACTTGTCTGGAAGGGCAAAGGCAACTTTTTGGCTCTGGGCATTCGCTCTTTGTGAGCTCTTGCCGTTGGTCTTCGACCTAGAGACGGTTTCGCGCTTCTCTGAATGTACAGTATTGCTTTTCCGAGTCGTATCCTGCTGTTCCTGTTGTGATACGCTTGTGGAGATAGCCAACTCCTGGGTAAAGGACGTAAGTTCCGGCAGCGTAGGCATATTGTTAGTAGGCTGAACATCCTCGGGCTCAGATTCATTCGTCTTCATGGTAATATCCGGAATGAAGAAAGCAGACGTCATGTTCTCCTCAGTTTCATCTCCATCAATGCCACCTGAAAGCTCCGTCTTAGGGAGAGGGCGGCAATGGTCAAGCTGCTGGCGCAAGAATTCAACCTCTTCCTTCAGTTTCGCGTTGTCGTCATGTAAATCGTGAACACTCCGCTCGAATCCCGAGTTCTCACGTCGAAGAACCTTGTTCTCGGTGAAATACTTCTCATTGTGTCGCACGAGGCTATTGTTGTCTTCCTGCAGAGTGGCCTTTGCTTGGGACAGGGTCTGAATTTCCTTCTGTAGCATCTCAACTTGTTCGCGAGCTGCGTCGAGCTCGTGCTGCACGCCATCAAGATTGTCTCTGAGCTCATCGTTCTCATCCATCAGGTCCTTGTTGTTGGTCCGCAGCGATTTGTTCTCGTTTATGAGGGATTGGTGACCACGACGTGTGTTGTTGTTGTCTGATCTCAACGACTCCAGTTCTTCCTGAACTTGATGCTGCTCAGCCCGAAGCTTATCGTTCTCTGTCTGTAAAGCCGAATTTTGCAGCTCCAGAGCATCTCGGCCATGCTTCAACGAGACCAAGTCACGTCGAAGGGTGTCATTGTCTTGTCGCAGCTGCTCGGTGAACTCCAGCTGCTTGTGATTCGTCTCGATCTCTTTTTCTTTGTGGCTGAGCTTGCGCGTGAGCTTATTGATGTCCTCGCATGCCTCCTGCAGCTTCTTCACTGCGCGATCCTTCTCCTGTGAGAGGGAGTCGTTTTCAATCTGAGTGATGCTAATTTTACGAGATGCTTGCTCTAGACGAGAGTGCAGTGTCGCGATCTCAGTTTCAAGCCCTAGTTACGTTAGCAAAGTCTAACAGTCAGGTTTAATGGCCGTTTACTCACGGTCTTTCTGAGCCAATAGCTCTGCGTTTGGTTTAGAAGACACGTTGGGCCCATCGCCCGACTGCTGCGACCTTTTCTGCTTCTCAAGCCGCTCCACCTGCTGCTGAAGACCTACTGCATATTCCTGGACCTTATCATAGTGCTGTTGTAGGGAAATAATCTCCTCGCGAATCATATCCATAGAGACAAAGATCTTTTCCTCGTCCTCGGGAACTTCGACGCCGTCAACCTCGGCGTGAGTCACCGCGGAGGGCCTCTCTTTCTGATCATGAACCTTGCCATGTTTGACAAAGACGGGCACGCCATTTCTCAGGGAGCCGCTAAATCGCAGAGTCCCAGTCACAAAATCGCCCAGGTGCGACACATCCGGCATGAAGAATGATCGGACATGAGATGCGTCCTGGCCGGGGCTGGTCGTGTAGGTGGGTGAAGGAGGTACAGCCGTTAGGCTAGACTTAGCCGAAGACAGTAATGGGGAGTGATGCTCTTCTGAGCGCGGCTCCTGCTGGGCTCCCTTTGGGCTGAAAGATGCTCTGCGAAGTCGATCCAGCGCATCGGAGATGGAAGGCCGGCGTTCAGACTGAGCGAGCGGGACGGATGGCACTCGAGTGTGAACTTTGGCAAGTGGGCTTGGTTGGCGCATATGCTTGCCCAGCTTGGCAGAGGAAAGTGCTCGGGCAGGTGATTTGGAGAGGATGGAGGAGAGGTCGGAATCAGTATCTGCGCGAGGCTGCATTTCCGCACGCGTCCTGTTGGATCCCATCCAGGTGTCCTGGGTAGAATCGTCGGTGAACTTGACGGATATTGCTGGTGGTTTGTTTTCTTTGGACCCGGCGCTCAATGGTCTCGTGTCGGTGTTGTTGTCGGCGAAGATGGGCTGGTTGCGGTTCTTGGGCATACCAAAGTAATCGGGCCACTTGCGGTGGGCAGCTTCGTAGTTGATGGGGAAGGACCTAGGTGCCGTAACTCGGGCAATGTCCTCGTTCAGTCGGCGGGTGGACTCGCCATCGGGGTCTGAGAAGATGGAGGAGAGGGTCTCGCTGCCGTGAGAGCCCGTGGAAGACGGTGGTGAATTGAAGGGGTTCTCGCGATTGGCGGTCATTTCCCTAAGAACTCGAGAACGATATCTCTGGGCAGCGTCGGGCTCCATCGCTCTAGCACGCGTCAAACGCGATCAAGGAGCCGAGGAGTCGGCGTAGTAGGAGTGCTGGTTGTTAATGCAACGTAACGGCGGCGCGGAGCTGCGGTAGACAACTCAACAATGAGTTCGCAAGAGGAAAACGCGTCAAGAAAAATAGGATCATGGAAGTCAACGTCAAGAAAATGACTGCACTGAGGTTCTTGGAAGAGCCTAGATATGAAATATGGCAAGTTGAAAGAGCCACAAGCGTGGTTGAAGCAAGGGTGAGCCGGGGGTCTGTTTTGGTGCAAAAGTAAACAAACCAGGGTCGAACGGCCTAAATCTGGATCTAACCAGAACTGGGTATGGCGCATATCTTGAAGCTGCACCTCGCGCAACCCCGCCATAGTCTCGTCCACATATCTACCCTACACCTGCCACCACTTTTTCGCCCGTAAATGATCGCCCGGTAAATGCTGGCGAAATCAGAGAGATGGTTAGATTGAGTTGGCAATCTTGAAGGCAGGCAGGATATATGGGATCATCAACTGTCGCTTTCATGCGGCCCACCATTACTTCTGCAGTCGCAATCTCCTTGGCAAACACATACACACATTGCTGCCCTCACTCACTGTCTACTTGAAGACTCCACCAGTCACTTTTGGTCCTCCACCAGAATTGCTCGGTGGAGCGGGGAGTTCAATCCCTGCAGCTTGAATCATGCTTTCATCGCAGCTTCCTGCCCCTCATAACTTCTTTGGTAATTATGTTCTTGAACTGCAATGACGCCGCGTTCTTTTCCGTTCTGCTCACTCACCAATCATGTTCTGAGGCTGGATCGCAATTGGCGATTGAGGGCTTAGATGAGCGGTTCGCTCCCCTCACAGCTTTTCCATTGACATTAATACCTGCTTCTTCTCGTTGCATCCATTTCATCTCGTTATCCATATACGCCATTCATCTTCTCTCACCTTGTTTGTTATCAATATTGAGTGACACTACCAATGGCATTATTGTCATTCTCAGCTGGCCTATATGGCTCTGCTCTGCTGCAGTTGGCGTGGGCAGCTCAAGCTTCCCAGCCATCACAGCACTACTGTGCTGTGGTAAACAATCGATTGCCCGGGCCTTGCCGGCCGATCCCCTCTACCTTCTTAGAAAACCTACCTTACGCAGGTGAATTAATTGCCAACGACTTACTTGCGAACACAACCATTCTTGACAGTGCTTACGGGGCCCTTGTTGTCCTTCAGGAGGACTTTTTCGACGGCGATTTCGGCGCGTGGCCGACATCCATCGATTGGACTGGCGCGGTCATTGAAACAGTCATTTCGGGGATGCTCAATACTTTATCGAAATCCCTTGAGTCCGTGGAGTTGAATGATGCCACTGAATGGAAAGCAAAAGAGAACCTTGTTTCTTCCTTCTTCGCGCAGATCGTCAACTCTTTTTTCGGGCAGGACGTCCTGGCCATGCGAGGGCAGGTAAAGCTGACGTCACAATGCCAAAGGCAAATATTGATTAGCTGACACTTCGCTAGGCATACGATGATATGTTGTGGGTGGTTCTTGGCTGGCTAGAGACGATTCAGTTCGTGGATAATCATGCCAGCCGCCAGTATCCCGCAAACTCCCAGAACGAAAGAATCAACTCTCATGAGCTGAGAGATGCCTTGAAATCAGCAATGTGGCACGGCCAAACCTGGACTCATTCGTTTGCTCACCGATCGCGCATTTTCTGGGAGCTGGGCTCCGACGGTTGGGAAACCAGGCTGTGCCACGGAGGTATGCTCTGGAATCGACGACTGCTGCCCTACAAGAATGCTATCACGAACGAACTCTGGATTTCGGCCTCAATTTCCATGTACCAGTACTTTCCGGGCGACAACTTCACGGCACCATGGTTGATGGATGCCACATTTCCACCGAGAAATCCCTTACACCTTGCCTCAGCCATCGAAGGCTACAGGTGGCTGAGAGGAATAAACATGATGAATGAGCAAGGATTGTATGCAGACGGCTTTCATATCGACAGGTCCAAGCCTGGGAACACAGAGTGCGATGTGCGAAACGAAATGGTTTACACGTACAATCAAGGTGTGATTTTGACCGGTCAACGTGGGCTGTGGGCCGTTAGTGGTATCCCGTCGTACTTGGAGGAAGGGCACACCTTGATTCAATCGGTCATCAACGCTACCGGTTGGAGTCTTGTCGACAATGCCCCAGATATCGAGCACAGCGGCCCTTTGCTGGAGTCATTGCCACCCTGGCGAGGTCTGGGCCGTGGAGGCATCTTGGAAGAACGATGCGACGCGAGTGGTACTTGTTCTCAGGACGGACAGACATTCAAGTCCATTTTCTTTCATCATTTCACAGCGTTTTGTGCTCCACTTGAAGCCTTTTCCCAAGAAGGCATAAGCGTGAACGCAACAGCCTTTAGTCAGGTAGAGGACGCCCATGCCGCCGCGTGCCGTTCTTACACGGGCTGGGCGAGGCATAACGCGTTGGCTGCGCTCCAGACCCGCGATGCCGACGGCCACTTTGGCATGTGGTGGGGTGCCGGCATCTTCAACAACACGCTCGTACCTCCAGCAGACGATGGCATCGACTACGCGGCGGCCAACACCACTGATTACCGCAACAAAGGGACACCATTCGATGAAACATGGAGTCTAGAGGAGCAATGGACGCCCGGCACAGGAGGCTGGAAAATGACGGACAATGAGTTGCTTAGCTCCTCAAGATCTGGCCAGCAAGTTATGAGCACCGCGCGAACGAAACCCCACATGGCGCAGCAAAGACCCGTGGACCCCGGTGCCAACGGCAACCCGAACGATAGAGGTCGGGGACGCACTGTAGAGACGCAAATTGGTGGCCTATCAGTTCTCAGAGCTTACTGGGAACTGTCACAGTCGTATCGGATACCCTGAATCGATGTACTACGGCTGGATTATACAAAGCCCAAGATTATTCTAGGGTGCTAGTGCGGGATACCACGAAGTTAAGAGCTCAACCAGGCCTTGGATGGACATCGCAGAGCTATGTGCCCAATTTACTCCCGACATGCCGGTCGAGCTACCTGTCAGCAATGCCTATTGTCTACAGCGGTTCGTTCCTTGCGACCGGCACTCCGTTGCACCCGTCCAGGACACGCGCAGTCAGGACAGAGTCATTTCGACCAAAAAATTGTCAGCATAAATAAAGACGATAGTTGCGACACAAGAACAAGCGTCATGGTATTTGAAGAAGAATACCTGCGCCCAGCACAGAATGGACGTGGACGTGGACGAAACATAACCGAGTAGGGCACGAACACAGGAACAATGAATTATGCGAGCCCCAGAACCACATATTCGGCGAGGGACGAGATTCCAGCCTGAAAAGTTCATTCAACGGGCCATGATGATACTGAAGGGAGCTCTTTAACCTTTTCTGCCACCCAGAGGCAACAGGTGATTTTAACGCAATTCGACGTATGAAACCGCCTAGGCATGCATGTCAAAAACATGGGATTTGGCGTTATCAGGTCATATCAATCATGACAGGTCTTTTTAATTGGTATGCTTGTTCATAAAAAAAAAACACAATAAACCGTGCAGACGTGTCTCTTCAGTCGGCGCCCATGATACCTGGTAGTTGAGGCGGTGACAGGAGGATGAAGCAGCTCCGATATCGAAATGGGACCCCGCCAAACCCCCCTGGTCAACCCCACCATGGCCGCCCTCAACGGCTCAGCACCCTGCATATGGTTCCAATGGACGATAGACACGATGTATCAAGAGCACACGGAAAAAATAAACAAATGTACCATGCACAGAATAAATTGGAGGTTGTATTTAAGTTGTCAATAGCATAAGTAGAATCGTAAAGACCTCCGAGAAATCCGCATTTTCCTATCAAGAAGACTCCCGGCCAAGGTTATTCCTTATCAGCTTAGTTCCCGATGTGGATGTCGTATCAATTGACCACCTACCTGCCGACCTCGAAATTTCGGGGCCGATCCCGCGGAGGTGACTCGATTTTCTCACAACAAACACCACCGCCGTTCCAATTGCGTCAAGACATGCCGTCGCTCAAGGAATCGCCCTTGCTGGAGGTGTCGACGAACGGCGCGGCCAACGGCGTCGGCGTCAATGGCCATGACCGGCCGCACACGCCGACGGGCAGCACCAGCATGTCTCTGACCGAGTACAGCGCCAATCCTTCACCACCGGCCACGGACGAGAAGCACCAGCGCCAAAAGTATGCCCTGCCGAAAGATTTCCTCATGCCCGATGGCTCCCCAGATGTGAGTAGCCCTGTCTTTCCTCCCCCCGAGTTCTTCATTGATGTGGTTGGGTGAAGTACCTGCGGCTCATTGCCAGCGCAACGTCGCGGATCTACGAAGCTTGCGTGGTCACGCCTCTGACCCACGCCGTCAACCTCAGCAACCGGCTCGAATGCAACGTCCTCTTCAAGCGTGAAGACGAGCAGCCCGTCTTCAGCTTCAAGCTGCGGGGTGCTTACAACAAGATGGCGCACCTGGACCCCGCGCAGAGCTGGAAGGGTGTTGTATGCTGCTCTGCCGGCAACCACGCACAGGGTGTGGCCTACTCGGCGCGGAAGCTGAAGATTCCCGCCACCATCATCATGCCGGAGGGCACGCCCAGCATCAAGCACATCAACGTCTCGCGGATGGGCGGCCACGTCGTTCTCCATGGCCAGGATTTCGATGCCGCCAAGGAGGAATGCGCCCGGCGTGCGAAACAGGACGGCCTCATCAACATCCCGCCCTTTGACGACCCCTACGTCATTGCAGGGCAGGGTACCATCGGCAATGAGTTATTTGGACAAGTCAACATGGCCAAGGTCGAGGCCATATTCTGTGGCGTTGGCGGTGGAGGTCTCATTGCCGGCATTGGCCTCTACGTTAAAAGAATGGCACCTCATGTCAAGATCATCGGAGTCGAGGCCCACGACGCAAATGCCATGGCACAGTCGATAAAGCTGGGGCGCCGCGTCGTTCTCAAAGAAGTCGGCCTGTTTGCCGACGGCACGGCTGTAAAGACAGTGGGCGAGGAGACGTTCCGCATCGCGCGCGAGGTCATCGACGAAGTCATCGAGGTGTCTACTGACGAAATCTGCGCCGCTATCAAGGACATGTACGACGATACGCGAAGCGGGCTGGAACCAGCTGGCGCGTTGCCCATTGCGGGCCTCAAGAAGTACGCGGCCCTGAACCCATCCGAGGACACCAAGCGCAGCCTTATTGCCGTGACATCGGGGGCCAACATGAACTTTGACCGGCTGAGGTTTGTCGCGGAGCGTGCGACGCTGGGTGAGGGTAAGGAGGCTCTGCTTTCTGCGAGCATCCCGGAGCAGCCCGGTTCATTCGCCAAGCTCATCGACATCATCATGCCGCACGCAGTCACGGAATTCTCGTACCGATACGCCACCTCGGAAACCGCCAATGTCCTCATCGGTCTATCCCTGACGGCGCCCGCGTCACAGAGAACCCAGGAGCTCTCCACGCTGTTGGATCGCATCCGCGCCGGAGGCATGGCCGTCAGCGACCTCTCAAATGACGAACTCGCCAAGAGCCACATCCGCTACCTCGTCGGTGGCCGCTCCGGCGTGCCCAACGAACGGGTCTACATGTTTACCTTTCCCGAGCGGCCGGGCGCACTGGAACGCTTCCTCACCACCCTGCGGCCGCCCAACTTCAACATCAGTCTCTTCCAGTATCGTAACTACGGAGGCGACGTGGCCAAGGTGCTTGCCGGCATCATGTGTCCTGACGAGGAGCTGCCCGCCCTGGAGCGGTTCCTGAAGGAGCTTGGCTACCCGCATGAAGACTGCACGGAATCACCGCTGTTCAAGACATTTTTGAGAACCTAGATGGAGAATGGCTGTCTGGGATGGCGTTTGGGTGGCGCTCTGCATTACATTCTGAATATGCTTGCTGAAACAGTAAAAATTTGCACTAACATGTCCTGGCCTGAGTTTTCAGATGAAAGGGCAATTTGGGAAAATCATGAAAATAGATAGGGGCGTTGAATACAAGAATCACGGCTGCCAAAGGAACCCAGAGATGATGTGCCTGCGCAAGAATCGCATCCTTTTGTGACATGGCTGCACATGGGAAATGTGGAAAATCCCATAACAGCATGAGTGGAGGTTTCTTCGGGATGAAACATGCATGCATCTTCACGGAACCTCGGCGTGGCTTCCAGATGGCTTCCGTTTGAGAATTCCGGCCCGGCAGATTCTGGACCCGTTCACGCGTCGAGGCCACTGGCAAGAGGGCTCGTGCACCCGACCTTGCATCATGATCATGACGCACGCACATGTCATGCCAGCCCTGGCCCATTTGTGTTTCAGCCTTGGGAGAAATTCCATGGCAGGGCCACCCGCGAACACACGCGACAAGCCCCCCTTTGGCGCTACCGAGATGGAGGATAGGAATCGGCGTGCCCGAAGGGCACTTCCTGGTGTCCGGCGGCGGACCGGTGCTGTCATGGGGTGGTCGAAAGGTTGTGCAGCTGGGTCCAATCGGACGAGGAGCCAGCTCGAGGAAATCCGCTTCACCTTGACCGGTCAGAAGCAGCACGGGACTAGGGCAGAGTTAGTAGCCGATGGCCGTTAACGGTAAGAGTGCCTAAAGTGTACCGTAGTGTCGGTTCAATTGATTTTAACGGTGAGCGACTACGGGGCCGTCTGTGGTGGCTCCGTCAGGAGCTCTAACTGTGGGTGGGAGCTCCGTGCACACGCGGCGGGCTGTGGTAGGCAGGTAGGTATGACGAGTGTTGCTCGTTGGACAGTTGGCGGCGGGATATTAGGGCAGAGGCTTGAGCCATAGGTTCACGCGGATGGGTTCACTCGTTTCCATTGTCCCGTCATCAGGACTTGGTCGAGGTAGCTTTGGTGCAGCGCTACACAACGGGGGCTGTCCACGGCCACCAAAATAGGCAGGCTTCCAGGCGTCTTCCAAGGGTTCCAAGAAAGGAGGCGTCAAGGGGGACGCATCCCCAGGGTCGTCCGTCGCCATGCCCTTTTGCCTGCCCCCTACCTCATGTAGGTAGGGTGCTATTAATAAGGCTGATGTGTTCCATATGGCCCCCTCCAGCTCGAGGCCAGCCATCCCTCGTGGGTAATCCAACCGGACACAACCAACCCAATGGAATCGTTCGAATCGTATTCCACCCGCCCTATGGAAGCAAGAAGTTGTTCCCCCCGGTCCAGAGCGCGCCATCACAGACCCGGCTGGGTACCTGGCTGCCGCCCGTGGCTCCGCGACCGCTATGTGGTCCATGCTTCGATGCTTACCTGCCTTAGGTACCTTGGTAGGGCGCCGCCGCCCGCGATGGGGAATAGAGGCTGCAGTGAGCTACTTACTGTACTTCCACTGTACGGACGCAGACGGCCCTAAGGCTTCTGAGACATGGATACAAGACAGAGTCTGCCCGTTTCTTCACCGGGTCCCTTAACTGCTGTCAG
This sequence comes from Stachybotrys chlorohalonatus IBT 40285, assembly GCA_000732775.1. Taxonomy (NCBI): domain Eukaryota; kingdom Fungi; phylum Ascomycota; class Sordariomycetes; order Hypocreales; family Stachybotryaceae; genus Stachybotrys; species Stachybotrys chlorohalonatus. The sequence goes on along the minus strand of KL660686.1, from coordinate 318,667 downwards.
TTTACCATGAATGGATGTCTTGCTTTGTCTACCGGTAGTTCGTACAGTGAAGAGCATCCTCCTAGCAGCTGCTGCTGTCCCGCAACCCTCCTGCAAATCATAAGTTGGCAGGAAAGGTAGCCGAGAGTGATCCCTTTTCGGTCCGTGAAAAGTCCCCTGCCCGTAACGTCCAAGTTCCATCGAGCAAGGTATTCCTGTTATGCAGAGAGACCCAGAGCCTTACCCAAGGTACTTCCCTACGCCGCATCATCCTCCTCCTCCTCCTCCTCCTCCTCTGGTTCCCCTCTGCTCTGTCCTTGTTCATGCCCATGCTCATGGCCCAATATGCAGGTGATCAGCCTAGAGCCGTCATCGTTTTGCGAGCTGACGTCCATGCCCCAATTTGACGTTTTCCCAAGCGCCGCCGCCGTCCCGTACTCGTACTGTAGCTTGATTGACTCATGTGATGCTAGTTGCCCAGACAGGCCTTAACCTACTTTACTGGGCTGCGCTTGGCCCCGTCCGCATCAGGGGCCCTTAGCTTCCACGACAGGGCATCCTGACAAAGTCCAGAGCTACCCCACGTCCATAATAACGGAACTGCAGCATTACGGTTCGCCTCCGATACAACTTTCTTGCTTTTTTCCCCCATCACGGGTCCTTTTGGCAATTCCCGTAAACAAGCCGCAAGGCTCACGTAGCGTGAGTGTGATTCCGTCCATCGTCCGTCGCCCGTTCCCGATCCCCGGCCTACGCTTCTAAGCAAGGTGTGTCCTGATGCGACTTTGCTGCTGTGTCCATCTCCTTCTACCGCAGCTAATGCTGACAAGTCTGACGTCCTAGCACGCGACCCCGATCCGCCGACAAAGGAAACATTGTCGAGATACGAGGCACAAGGGATACACCAATCTGCCAACCGAGTTGTACCACATATTCTCGTCTTGTCGCAGATTATTGTGGCCGGCTGCGACCAGCCTTGGCTCGTCCTTGCCGGGCGCTTAGCCAACAACGATACATCACGTTCAACATCGCGCCCATCAGCAGCAGACCGGTCCGACATCCATCGTTGCGCGGCTGGCAGACGCAAGCTATTTGCCATTGCGATATCCGATCCTTTGCGCCTACTGGCGTTCGCATTCGCGGTCCCAGGGGAAGCAGGAGTCAGCTCTTGAATGGGAATCAGCCGAGCGAAACAGTCGTCGAGCCTAGTCAAACGATATCACGCCGCCTTGTGCTTCATCTAATACTATATGTGAGAAGTACTTGCCGGCGAAGGAGCACAGCATTCAAGCCGTTGTTCCACGGCCTGCACGGGCGGTGGCACGCGCCTCCACCCCTCACTCTTGGATCATTTAGCCAGCCATCCCCGCCACCAACACCATGCCGACAACAATGAGAAGGGGCCGGTCGCCAAGCCCCTCCTCGCCTTTTCGAGCCCTGGCACATCATCAGCAGGCCTATTCCAGCGTCACCCCCACCGACTCGGTCTCTTTAATCCGGTCGTTCAATGTTGAGACGAATCCAACTCGGCCCATGAGACCTTCCCCTCTTACAGCTTCCACGATAAGAGACATGCCGTTAGATCTGGTGGACCGCATAAGATCTTTCCCTCTTTTTCTTTCGGCCCCCGAGGAGTTTCTAGTTGCCATTGGCAACCACCTCAAGCCTCAGATTCATGGCGCAAATGATCATATTATTAGAGAAGGCGATGACGCAAAGGCAATGTACTGGCTTGTGCGCGGGGTTGTGGCCGTCACGTCCCGGGATGGCGAGGCGGTCTATGCTGAACTGAAGCCAGGGGCCTTTTTCGGTGAGATTGGCGTTCTCATGAAGATGCCGCGAACCGCAACCATCGTGGCCCGAACCAAGTGTCTACTGCTCGTCTTGAGGAAGGAGGACTTACACAGGGTGATGCCCATGTTTCCGGAGATGGAGAAGGCCATCATGCAAGAAGCACAGGAGCGTCTGACGCTGCTCAAGAAGAAGAGGCAGGAGGGCAATGTCACCCTCAAGTCCGTCAACGGCGACATCAACGCCCGAGAAGCCGCCCCTGGACAGGTTGCTACAGGGGAAAGCGGCGTTATCAAGGATGGCGCCGTCGTCAACACCAAGAAGCGCAAGTCCCCGAGTCCCGGCATCATCGAAGATCCATCCGCGGGCAGCGCTATAGGCAGCGGGTTCGTCAACATTCGACAGACGCTGAAAGAACTTCCACTCTTTTCAACAATGCCGCCCGACATCCTGCATTTTCTAGGCCTCAGTGCCCAGCCGAAAACCTACCCCCCGTTTAGTGACATCGTTCAGCAGGGAAGCACGGGAAATGAGATCTTCTTCATCGTGCGCGGCGAGGCAGAGGTCATCCATGATGAGGCGAAATTTGCGGAGCCGGCCCCGGCTGTTCCCAGATTGATAGCGCGACGACCTCGACTACGCCAGGGTCAGTACTTTGGCGAAGTGGCTAGCTTGGGCTTGTCGCCGGGCCGAACTGCCACGGTGAGGTCAATCACAACGGTTGAGTGCTTGATGATCCCGGGCAATGCGTTGGATGAGCTCTGGCGACGCTGTCCCGCCGACATCAAATCCCAAGTCGAGGAGACTGCTCGCAAGAGATACCACCACCCCGCAGACGATGTTGAGATGCACGATGCAGATATACGGCTGAAGGCCAAGTCAGATCCGCCAACGCCGACCACACCCGTTCGCACCCCGACCGCCCTCCCTCATGTCACGTTTACGACGCCCTCCAAGCCAACCTCTCCCAGTAAGGACGATTCCGAGATCATGGAGCCGACCGATCCCGATCCGTTCCTAAGCGTGGATATGGAGAACTTGAGGAACAGAAGGCGGCACTCTCTGGCTCCTCCAACCCCGATGACGGAGACCCCTGGTGCAAAGGTCAACGGAATCCGCTCCCATTTGGTGGATGTAACGCCAATCAAGTTCGAGGTTCCTTTCAACCAACCACCAGCAGCCGAACCGGAAGTGCGCACCAAACGAGCAAAGATCCTCCCCCATCGACCGCACCCACCGTTGAAAGTGAGGCTTTCGGACGAAATTCTAGTCAAAATCTTCCGATACTTAGATGTCGGGCAGCTGCTGCTTCAGCGTCGAGTGAGCACCCACTGGCGGAAGTTAGTTACGGTATCGCCTGAGCTCTGCCACGATGTTGATCTCTCGAGCTACAACCGAACCGTCACCGATCAGGTTATTACGCAGGTGCTGGCGCCCTTTATCGGTACACGTGCGCTGAGGGTCAATCTCAACAACTGCTTCCATGTCACAGATGAAGGTTTCTCCACACTTTGGCGGCAGTGTGGAAAAAACGTGAAGAGCTGGTGTATGCGGTCGGTATGGGATGTGTCGGCCAACCAAATTCTTGAGATGAGCGAGAACGCAAAGAGCCTAGAAGAGGTAGATTGGAGCAACTGCCGAAAAGTTGGCGATAATCTTCTTGGGCGCGTGGTGGGCTGGGTCGTCCCTGAGACCCTGCCATCCAACAACAAGGTCATCATCTCAAGCTCAGCCCATAAAACGAGGAGTAAGGCGTCGAGCCACCATCAACAACACCAGCAGCAAAGGCAATCGAACATGCCGGCGCCAGGTACCGTGATTGGGTGCCCGAAGCTGAACACATTGAATCTTTCCTATTGCAAGCACATAACGGACCGCTCAATGGCCCACATAGCCGCGCATGCGTCGAGTCGTTTGCGTTCGTTATCACTGACCCGCTGCACCTCAATAACAGACGCAGGGTTTCAGTCATGGGCGCAATTCCGATTCGAGAAGTTGACGTATTTGTGTCTGGCAGACTGCACCTATCTGTCAGACAATGCGGTCGTGGCGCTGGTCAATGCTGCGAAGAAGTTGACCCATTTAGACCTGTCGTTCTGCTGCGCCCTCTCGGATACGGCAACGGAGGTTGTGGCCCTGGGTCTACCCCGGCTTCGGGAGCTGAGACTGGCATTCTGTGGAAGCGCCGTTAGTGACGGCAGTCTGGAGAGTGTCGCTCTGCACCTGAACGAGCTTGAAGGGCTCAGTGTCCGGGGATGCGTCCGCGTGACCGGGAAGGGCGTGGAGAGTATCCTTGCGGGCTGTGGCAGGCTCAAGTGGCTTGATGTTAGTCAGTGCCGCAACCTGGAGGGTTGGCTCCGCGCTGGGGGTGTTGCGAAATGGGGTTATGATGACCGATCGGGCGGACCAACCGGGTCCGACAGTCCCTGGGCCTCCAAGCTTGACGAGGAGAGCAAGGACGACTTGCCGCTACCCAGAACTATGAGCGTATCCATGTTGACGACACCAAGTTATTTACCACGGTCTACTGGCGGGACGATGGGCAAGGGGAAACTACGGAAGCCGGTGCGATTTATAACCGAAAAGGCGTTTCAAGGGCTCAGGTGATTTAAAAGATATTGATATGCAAGTGCGAGTAATCATGGGGCTTCCCAGGATCATGACAGTGGGATTTTTGACTTGTAGGAGCGCGGTATGAATATGTGTGCTACGGGGCTGGATGGACGATTAGCACGGGGCAAACGAGGGCTGTGTAAGCATTAGAGCTGACGGAAATTGATGTGATACCCTCATTATCCAAATACATGGCAATGAAAGTAACTATAGCTTTCACATAGGGAGTTATCAGGTGTACCAAGTACCACCGTGCTACGGGGTGTTAAGGGGTTTAGGTGAGGCTAAGTCCGGACTGGGTGCAGAGGATTGTCGGGAAAATTCCACCACCTTCCAACACGTGACGCGGATTTTAGGTAAGCTGTTCTTCCGCAGCTCTGCGCCATCCCAACGTCATGAAGGGCGCCTGGCAATAATTACTCCTCGTCACCCTCCGGTTTCTTTTGTTCCCATCATCATCAACACACAACGCACGCCCACACGCATACGCATACGAACCCGCAAATCGATCTCCCACGACAATCATGTCGCTCACATTTACCCTCCGCCAGGGGCCCGCGCGGCTGGCGCAGCGCCTGCCCGAGATGTCCAAGGCGGCGATGCGAGCGCCCATCCGCGGCTTCCACCAGCAGCCCGCCAAGCCCAGCGTGGGCTTCTTCACGCCCCGCGTGTCCGCGGCTCCCGCCGCCGCAGCTCGCAGCACCCTCGCCCGCGCTGGCTTCCGCCGCGCCTACACGCCCCCGGCATACGACCAGGCGGCGCAGCAGCAGGCCTCGGGCAACACGACGCGGCGGCTGCTCGTGGGCGGCGCCATCTTCGGCGGTACCCTCGTGGCCATCAACACGGTGTTCAACCGCGAGACGAGGGAGGACGGTGGCATGCCACGGTTCGAGCGCGAGTATCTCAACGACACATTCCTGCACACTGGGCTGGGTGTCGGCATCATCGGCTTGACGGCGCGGCAAATGGTCCAGACGGGCTTTGTGTACCGTCTGATGGTCACCAACCCGTGGGTCGTGGGTCTTGGCGGCCTTGCCCTGAGCTTTGCTACCATGATCGGAACTCGCTCCATCAGCCCTGACAAGTACGTTATGACCCCAGCAGACAGAATGAGACGGAAGAAATGCTAATATTTGCTGCAGCTACGTGCCCAAGTACCTCATGTGGACCGCCTTCAACGCCACCCAGGCAGCCTTTGTCGCCCCTCTGCTTGCCTTCGTTCCCGGTCCCCTCCTCGCCCGCGCCGGCCTTTACACCATCGCTGTCATGGGCAGTCTCGCCGTCGTCGGTGCCACCGCCAAGCAGGAGAAGTACCTGTACATTGGAGGCCCTCTCCTGGCCGGTGCCGCCGTTGTGGCCGCCTCCGGCTTCGCCCCTCTCCTGATCCCTGCCACCGCTGTCCGAACCCTGGCCTTCACCGAGAACATCTGGCTGTACGGTGGCCTGGCTGTGTTTAGCGGCTTCACCCTGTTCCACGTGCAGTCGATTCTGCACCACGCTCGCTTGGCCCAGGCTGGGTACTACAAGCGTGACCCGGTCAACGAGAGCATCTCGCTCGAGTTGGACTTTTTGAACATTTTCGTTCGCATGGTGCAGATCCTGTCGATGAGGAATGGTAACCAGAGGAAGTAAGCGAGCGGAGGGGGTGGAAGTACAACTAGATACCATGTGTATAATTATTGAAATTACCCCGTGGAGGTCGTTTTAACTCCTCTCAATGGTACGGACTAGCTCAATCATAAGAAAGATAAAAAAATAAATAAACATGAAGATTCGAAGATGAAACGATAGCTCGGCAACGGAGCCGAAATACGTGAGAATTCATCCAAACACCTGTTGTTGGATAGTGTCAAGTTGATGATTTTACAGTGGATTGTTTGCTAAGCTAAAATACTGACTCTAAAGCCTGCCAAACCATTCTAATTCCCACAGGACTTGCCAACCCTGCTCGTGATTTCTATGCGGCGACCCATCACTCCAAAGGAGGGAAGTTCCTCAAGTAATGGCTGGGACACTCATACCCCGACGGGTTGTTGTCCAGGTACAGCTGGTGATACTCCTCGGCCGACCACCACTTGCCCGCGGGGGCAATCTCGGTCACGATGCCGCCCTTCCACCACTTCTCGTTGGCCAGGCGCGTCACTTCCCGGGCCTCCTTCTCCTGCTCCTCGTTGTGGAAGTAGATGGCGGAGCGGTACTGCGGCCCCGTGTCCGGGCCCTGGCGGTTGAGCGTCGTGGGGTCGTGCATGCGATAGAGGAACTCGATGAGCTGGCGATACGAGACCTGCGCCGGGTCGAAGATGATTTGCGCGGCTTCGGCGTCTACACCACGGTTCGTTTGTTAGCAGGCTGCCGAAAGAGTACAAAGCTGGGGATCCGGGGAAGTTGGGGTGTCACGCACGACCAGTTCTACCACCGCAGACGGCGCGGTACGACGGATTCTCCAGGTCGCCGCCGATGTAGCCGACCTTACAGTCCAGAAGGCCCTTGCCGCCAAAGTGCTTGCGGTACAGGTGCTCGGTGCCCCAGAAGCAGCCCGCGGCGACGGTGCAGCGCTGCGCCGTGTCGGGGATGGCGGCGGAGGAGTCGGGCGCCATGGAGAGGCGCGCGGAGTGCGTGAAGGGGCGGACGAGGCGGGCGAGGAAGGGCGGCAGCGACATGGCCTGCGGCGCGGCGTGGAGGAGCAGGAGGATGGCGACGAGGAGGATGGGTAGGCCGATGGTGAGGCGGGGATGGTGGGGTCGATGGTGCTTTGAGGATGTAATTGCGGCGGTTGATGGGAGAAATGAGTTCTTTGGACGGCAGGAGAGTCGGGGGAGCTGGTTATATGTGTGTAGGTGGTTGAATTGAGTGGTTGCGATGTTGCTCGGTCTCAGGCTGACAAGAGGCGACTAGTTACATGCAGCTCCCGCGTGTCGTTGACGTGATGATTCAACAGGGCTGTGTCACTGCTCGGGTGGGGCCGCACCTCCGGATTCCAAATGGCTGTGGGGCCGATGCCGGGGGTTCTGGGCTACCCTAGAGCATCAAACCTGTTCATGTCGGCGTGGGAAGGATTGGCACAGCCACGGACCGTTAGCACTTGTCACAACTACTCGAGGCGCTTTGGGACGATGTCGCTTATTGTTTACGAGGGTGCTGCTCTCGGTATCTTGGTTGTCGAGACTGGAGACTGCTGGGCGGCAGTGCTACGATGTGGAATCACGGTGAGTTGCTGGTTCAGCCACACTGGCGTCCTTTCCCCGTCACAGGGTTCAGCTCTCTTCACCATCTCCCGCCAACGATCTGTTTGATACGTGCATTGCGTTCCAAATCATTTGACATACGTCAGATCCAACGTGTGACATGAAAACAGCGAGAGAATATATATATATATATATACATAATCTATACAACGGGGCTACGCTGCCACTCAAGGCCTTTCCCCGTCTTGCCTAGGCCAACCCCGTGCACAGTCTCAATCTTCTCGAAAGAGCCATCCCTGCCGTCGTAACGAATCCTGGCCTTCCAGCCCATGTACCAGGGCCCGGCAAACAGCTCGGCCATGCGCTCCATGGGCACGCCCTTTGTCTCGGGCGCCCACAGGCCCAGCAGGACGAGGCCGGCGGCGCAGACGCAGGCCCAGAAGACGTAGGCGCCCCAGACGTCGAGGCTCTGGAACATGTTGGGCGTGGTGCGCACGACGGCGAACTGGAAGAACCAGTGCGCTGCCATGTTGGTCGCGTAGCACACGCTGCGGATGCGCGTCGGGTAGATCTCGGTGCCGTACAGGTACTGCACCGTGCACAGCCCGATGGACCAGCCCACGGCGTAGACGAAGACGGACGCGATGGCCGCGTCCGACGCCGGCTCGTTGCCCGAGTCCATCCACGTGCTCATGTACACGGCCATGTAGACGTGCGTCGCGCACTGCAGCAGCAGCCCCGCGATGAAGCACCGCCGGCGCCCGAACACGTCGACCAGCCCCCACGTGAAGACCATGGTGAAGATCAGCTTCACCGCGCCGTACGCCCCCGAGGCCACCAGCGACTGCGCGTCGCCCGTGATGCCGGCGTACTGGAAGATCTCGGGGACGTAGTAGGTGATGCCGTTCCCGCCGCTCCACTGGGCCACCGTCTGCATTGCCAAGCCCAGCAGGAACCGCTGCCTGTACGTCGGCGTTGTCGCGATCTCCTTGAAAATGGTCCACGTGGACGCCTTGGCGAGTATCTGCCGCTTACCGCTGATGTCGCCCTGCATCTCCACATACTCCTGTTTGATCTGCGGGTCCTCGGGGTCGGTTCCTCGGAGCCGAGCCAGAGCGGCTACCGCCTCGTCGCCGCGATCCTGGCTCGCAAGCCAGCGCGGGGTATCCTGGAGGAAGAACGTGGCAATAAAAGCCAGCCCAACCGGGATTACACCCATGCCAAGCACTATGCGGTACTGGGCCCTCGAGGGATCCATAGTCTCGCTAACTGCATAGCTGATGAAGAAGCCTGCCCGATTAGTTAGCAGGAGCCCGACACGAACGTTTTCCTCACCGCCTGTAGCAAACACGCGAAGGCAGAGCCAACGTACCAATCATTAGGAACGACAGCAAGATAACCATGTATATGGACACAACCATGCCACGGGATCGCGCCGGGGCAATTTCCGACAGGAAGAGCGGCGCGACTACCGTCAACCCGCCCGCTCCCAGCCCACTAAAGATCCGGGAGAATAGCAGGAGGCCGGTGATGCCAGACGAAAAGGTTGTCATCAAGAAGCCTGACATCCATATAGCCGAGCTGATTTGCCATGACCGGAGGCGGCCGATGCGGTCGGCCAGCCCCAGGACCATAATGGCCCCTATTGCAGCCCCGAGCACGCCGAAAGACGAGATATTGGCCCTTCGGGAGGCCAGGGCGGCAGCAGATGCCGTCCATTGCTCCTCGGTAACACCAAAGTCCCTCTCAAAGGAGCGCAGGTTCTTAGCGCCGGCAAAACCACCCTCGTCGTAGCCTATATAGCCGCCAAACAATCATCCATCAGCACTCGGACAGCCATTGGGTCACGAAGCTATCAGATGCTCAGGGGGAGAGGGGCATTCGTCTCGGATCTTCGCCGCGTTGGTACTCGTGAACCGCTGGACGAGACTCAACATACCTTTCGGAATGGACCCGCAGGCAATCACGACGATGGTGAAGATGTAGTACAGCCGCGGTCTGGCCATGGCTGGAGCCAGGAGCGGATGTCTTCCGTGGGATTCTTCCTCTCCTCCACCCCTCCCTTTTCCACCTTTGACACTTCGTTGCCACAGCCTGGAAATTGAACCGAGAGTGGACCGTCCGCGAGTCTGTTGACCGTCCGAACCGCGCCAACTATGAGTCAGGAGTCCCGAGGGGTTATCGGGTTTAGGGATCGTCTGAGCAGGGCCTGCCCCCACTAACGCGGGCGATATTTTGCCTATTCTTGGGAGAAGGGGCCTGGGGCGGTTCCGTTGGCCGTAGGATCCGTGGAGAAGCGAGGTTGAAAGAGAAGAAAAATTGGTGACAAAGGCGGAGATGTGGATGGGTCGGAGCAGCTTGACCGGTGTGCTCGGAACTTGGCCGATGGCGTATGGCAGCCGCTCAGGCGCTGCAAAGCCCATGATGGTGCTTCGGTCAGCTTCCGTTGGAGTGGCGCATCACCGCTAATGAAAGCTTGGCTCGACCATCATGGCCTGTTCGGAATGCGGAACGCGGAATGCGGGTAACAGGGCGGGCTGTGGCGGTACGTTGAGCCCTGATTTATCTTGCACTTCGGGCTGCTTCCATACGCTTGTTGCTGGCTCGACTCCATGTGACCGACCGCCTCGGAACCTTTCCAACATGTCTGTCTGTGGGCTTGTCGACGGCCCGTCTAAGCCACGTCGGACGATCCCATCTACCTCTTCGGCCGAACAGAACCAGCATCTGATATGCCATCCACACTGTGGATCACATTGCCAACCAAGTTGCTCCAGGCATGCGGCGCTTGGGGTATAAACAACCAGGCGCCCTCCAGGTCCTCCGCGGGGGGGTGGCGGCAATGAACTCGTCTGACAGCTCCTCGACCTGACCCAGGGAATGGCCGCCTCGCTAGTCCAGCGATGCCATCACTGTCGACGCTGCGGCCCAGTACCACGCCATTGAGCCTGCGACATCTTTGCACATTTCGGCGTGCTCCGACGGCAGGCATTGCGAACTCGAATATGCCAGCCGTGCCGCGGCCATCATATCGGGCCTCGCATATTGTCGATGCCAACACCCAACGAACTTCCGAGCCCTGCGTTACCTCAGGGTCTCCCACAGCCAAGCGTCTGTCCCGTCATCATCAAAGGCATCGAGGAAGTCGCCTTGCTAAACGGATACCTCCTGGCTCGTGGGACTCACACATGCATGTGGTCGATCCAGACCGGTACCCCCTCGATCCTGCCGCAGTGTACCGCCCCCGTGCACACAGCCTCTACGACGCTCTTTCTTTCGAGTCCTCCGTATGTCTCGACAACGTCGTCATCGTGCAGCCGTCCATCTATGGTCACGATAATTCCTGTCTTCTGAACGCGCTGCGCAAGCTCGGTTCCCGTCGAGCCCGAGGCGTCGTATCCTTCGACCCGGCCACTACATCTGCCGTCCAGCTTCGACAATGGCATGCCATGGGCGTGCGCGGTGCTCGGCTAAACCTCAAGTCCAGTGACACTGCCATGGATCCGGCCCAACTCGAGTCCATCCTGACACAGTATGCTGATGCCGTCAGGCCCTTGGGCTGGGTAGTGCAGGTATACGTGCCCATGTCACTCGTCGACGTCTTGGAGATGATTGTGCCAAGGTTAGGAGTGCGCTTTTGCATTGATCATCTCGGTCACCCCTGCTTTGATAAAGCATCAAGCCGTGACCCCTATCAGCTACGCGGATTTCCAGCCTTGGTACGACTACTACAAGCCGGACAAACATTTGTCAAGCTCTCGGCGCCTTACCGTACCAGTGTTGCCGACAACCACAATGACATCGAACCCGTAACGCGAGAGCTGTTGCGTCTTGCAGGGAAAAGCCGACTTGTCTTTGGGACCGACTGGCCCCATACTCGTTTTGAGGGTTTAGATATTCGACCCTGGATGGAAACTGTCCTGGATTGGTGCGGCGACGACGAATACCTTATCCAAAGGCTCTTCAAAAACAATGCAGAAGAGCTTTGGGGTGTTGAAGCATAAGGGAGCGTCCGATCCAAGCTTGGTGCTGATGACGTACAACTTTTATGAATGACGAATTACGAACGAAATAACGCCTGTACGAATTTATTATGAAAACTTCGATGCCGGCATGTTCCGGCTTAATTCGAATCACCTTTCATCTCCACTGTCACTATCTATCATGACACGTGAGAATTTCTCGGAGTGTATCTCTGTCTTGGGCCAGGCGAGGCCTCCTTCGATTTGTCTACCAGCAACACTCGAAAATGCCACTGAGAAACCTGCTCAATTGGCCCTTTATCGCCAAGTTGTTGGTTGTTACAATCGACTGATGTGCGAAATACCATGTTGCCGCAATTTTGACGCCGGGCATGTTTTGGCTGAATATCCAAAGACTTTGCGTTTTCGACTGGATGTGGTGGCATCCTAGACTTGTACGCTGTCATCAAGAAGTTCGCCACGCATGAATAGAAAGCCCTATCTCATGTAGCTCGAACCTTTGTCGCCGAGGCATCCGTACTCGAAATGCGACGATGCAATTGGCGACAAAGAGTCGCCAAAGGCTGCAGTTATCGTGCACCAATACCTCTTGAGAAAAAGCTGCCTCTTTTCGTCCGAGCTCAACCGTTGGATGGCTGAGTATCGGCATCGTGTATCGTTGCCACGTTCACACTCAATGGCTCCAGAGAGGACATGGCCTGGTAAACGCTCGGATCGATAGCAATAGGCTCGACGCCAAAGTTCTGTGGCATTGTGGACTCATACAAGCCACTAGTGAAATACGGAGCATGAGGGAGTGGCATATCACCAATTGGGCCGTACGTCGGGTTTGTGTTGGATATGTTGGACATCCCAGGAACCGTATTGTGCACTGGAGGTCGAGTAATTGGCTGAGGGACCTCTTCAAGCGAGAACCCAAGAGCAGCCAGTTCCCGGTGAACCAGGTTAAGACCCTTGCCTATGACTTCTCTTTGTTAGTCTTCTGGAACGGCTATACAGCATGAAACTAGCACATACTGGGGCTTATTGTTTTGAGATGGGTCAGCATCTGGACGCAAAAGCTCAGCCGACGTATTGCTTGCTGGTCGGTTGATGCGGCCTGGACCTGCAAAAGATATACAGAGGCCGCAGTATAGACGCTATATGCCAATGACAAAACGCAGTAACGCATGCCGAAGGTTCGACGAAACAAGTCGAAAATGGCCAACGTCGCCGTGGCCGATGTGACGCATTCGACAAGGTAATGGTGGTGTAATTCAGAGTCGATTTCGCCCGAGGAGCCCCAGCGCGTTAGCATCGGCCGATACAAGAGGATCTTGATCGTGTGATATAGACAACTGTGGCAGGATTAGCTTGCCTATGCGATCCCAGGACAGGAACTCGTACTTCATGGTGACTATATGAGAGGGCGGAGCCAAAGCAGGCAATGCTACCGGTTCGATCTTGAGGTATGGTGGCAGCTCATCCCACCATCGCTGCAGAGCGATGGCCTGCGTCCTCAAGCAAGCCTGGACTTCGAACTCGGTGTTCTGGAGGAGAGGATCGTACATGTGGATAAGGATCTCATTGAATATGACGGTTAGGCGACACATGCTCCAGAAGCAAGAGGCCGAGTGTGCTGTAGTGGGCGGGTAGTTCCAAGAAACACCCACAGGCGGTGTTCCAAATGGCACCCACATCTCGTTTTCTGAGGAGTCGTCGACTGGGATTGGTTTAGTAGGTGTCATTGTTAACAGGCGTCTTCTCTGGGCGGCACTAACACATTATCTGTGGTGGAGTGGCATTCGAATGCGTTAAAGACGGCGACCTGCCAAGATAAAGACTGATAATCTTATCCCAGAGATAGCAGCTCCAAAAGATGCGGTGGCGTATTTCAACGTCTTCATCACTAAGCGACAAGGACTCAGGATAGCGCTGGCCGTCCAAGCAGATGCCCAAATGATCCATGAGGCGAAACGCAAGACCGCTGTATGTCCAAGCCTGAGTGCTATTACCAAAGCTGCACTCTTGGGCACTAAGAAGCAGCAAGGTCTGGATGGTCGGGATGGTGCACGTTCCTTGGCCAAGCTCTGCGAAAAGCATTCTGCGAGCATGTTCACCGAAGACAGTCCCGCCGTTGAAGGACTCGTTGAGCATGTGTTCAATGGCCGGATCGCTTTTGGCCCATCTTATCGAATGTGAGAAAATTGCATTCATCAGAGTGTGAGAGTAGTAGGGACCCAGTCTCTGCATGTCACCTGCAAAGCGTCAGCTTGCAGACAATGGATAAGACCGCCAAAATGGATCTTACGGGTGAAGGCCGGTCTGTAGATGAAGTTGAAGAGCGGTTGGATCCAGCACCAGTGAACTTTGAGAAGGTGATTATAGGGTTCCTAATTGTTCTGTCAGCAACCAAACACAACGGCAATGAAATAGTTCGTACTGACCGGGATTTCTGAGAGATTCTCAAGAGCTCGTTGCTGCCAGGCATTGTTTACCAAGCGCTCTCGACGTTGGACATCGGAGTCAGTGGAGGCGGACGGATCACCGCTCAACGTGGCATGTTCACTGGGCAGATTGAAGAAACTGGTTGCTCCATGGTATGTGATGGCGCCGTTATCGTCGATCTTGAGCCCCCGAAAACCCCTATTGACGGCCTTTTCGTCAGGAGTAGATCTGGCGGGAGGTAAGATATCATGTGGGCTGAGACCCAGGGGACTGGACTGAGATGAGTCAGGATGAGAGCCCGGAGCCTTGGTAGCAAGCTGGTCTTCTAGTTCTTTGATGCGTTCCTCAAGCCTTTGAGTGTATGAAAGTGTGGGGTTCCTGCGCGCGCCCGAGTCAGAAAAAAGCCATGCCAGAACTCTCTGCCCAAGGCACCAGTTGCCTACAGCCTGTAAACACAGTCATCTTTTCTCGCGGCACAACGCTTGCAAATGGGCTGCTCTCCGCCGCATTTGACCTAAATCTCGCAGGGTCAAGTTAGAATCCGTATCGTACCCGGGTGACCGCGGAGGATGAGTGATGGAAGAGAGGCTCAGCAGGAAAGGGCCAGACCTACTTTGCGCCGCCGACAAGGCTCACATGAAAAGGCACTCTTCTTAGTTGCCTTAACGGAAGACGACATGATTCTACCCAGCCCGAGAGTCTTTCAAAGACTGCCGTTTTGAAAAGGGTGAAGAAAGAAAGCATTCGAGCAAAGAGCAAGCTAAGTTCCCCGCCGCAGACCGGCCCCTGCCCCACTTGGAAGGTCCAACGGAAGCGTCGAGCAACGAGTTGTCCAAAGCCCAAGGCCAATTTTTAACTTTGGACTAGGCCAGGAGAATGACCGTCGTCGAGTCGATAACCACCCGGGTTGGCTCTCGGTGGGGTCGCGACGAAGGCTGTGCAGCAGGCCATTGCATCAGTCTTGTGCGAAGTACTGGAGTCATTCCCAGATGCCGATTCATGAACCTTGTTTGCATGCGTCCCATGGCCATCTTGCACGTAGGCGTCGATGCCGGATCCTGGTCTGCCAGTCGTGCTGCGAGGGACGTCAATTCGAATTAAGCTACCAGCCAAAGCTTAAACAATTCTGTATGACGTTGGGCACATGGGTCATCGACGAACCCACACACAAGTTGTACCAAGCCGCTAGAGGGGATTAAGATCACGGTCCTAGACGGACAAACCTTTAGAAAATTTCCAGAAGCATGTTGATCTGCTGCTTACCTTGTCTGTTCTAGCCTTCTACCCAGACTGGCAGGACACTTCAAATCAAACCGAAGTTTCATGCAGTGCATGGCGGGTAGATAGGCAGCGTTAGTTCCCAGCGGAATTGGAGCGCTACCGCACGATAAACTGGGCCCCGTCCTCCGATATGTGCCGATCCAAGATGGTGTTTTGGATCAAGCGTATAGCACCCTTTCCCTATAGCCGTGCAACCATTTGAGAGATTGGTCATAGTGACGCCGGTCGACAGCTGGAAGCGCCGTCCAACTCAACTCTCGCGTCTGCCATCGTCACCGCCTTCACGGCCCCGAAAGCGGGTACTCCCGGAGCGGAGGGACTGAGGCCGATATCATGCCAAGCACCGCGGGTGCCGCGAGATGACACTTCGGGCGATGATGATGAAGCCCCCTTGCCAAGAATTTTGAATGTCTTCTGCTGACAGAGGCCACATGCGACTTTCGACTGACCTGAACGCAGTACCATGGTATCACGACACAAGATCCTGCTAGATCAGGCCAGATTGATCGAACAAGCGAGTCGGAAAGGCCTGTACGCCATCCACTCTAGGAAAGCGCTCGCATACAATATGGCTTATGCAAGCCGTCCTGGGTTTGGGTCTCATCCGTTTGCCGAGTGGGTGCGTAGCGTTTCCAAGTTCATGACTCGAGGCGCATAAGAGCGAATTGCTTGGGATGTTTGACTGCGGGGACCGTGTCTACTACCCCCCGCCAGGTCAAAATTGCGCGCGTTCGATAGGACGACCCGCCAGGGTTGCGGCGAGGTGACAGGACAGAACACCCTCGCCGTGGCGTACCAAGGATGCCTGCTCAACACTATTCACGATGCAGCACGTGAGACTTGACGTGACATATCCAGGGCTCGAGTACAGATCGACGACGAGTGAGTGTGGCCATAAGGACGCAGAGCGGAGCCTTGACACAAATCAGATAACACGCCGTGGAGGGCCGTTATGCAGCTCGCCGGAACTGGCCATGACACTCTGGTGACAGGGTTACCCCAAGCCGAAATGGCCAAACGGGTTGGTACTATACGAGCTGGGTTCGCCGAGACCGAAGCGAGGACGAGATGGTTCTTCCCTGTCTGCAGGCTGTGATAACTGTGATGTGATTCCTAGGAGATGGCGTTGCTACTTATCCCCGCACGTGGCCAGACCAGGTTGACTGCTGTTTTGTCCATCCACAGGATCTCTGATGCTCCAGCGTTCGCGACAAGGGACTGGTACGGGTACGGCGTGTGGGAGAGCTGACGCAGAGTTGTCATTGTCAATAAAGATGTTGAAGCCGTTTGAATCGTGAGATCTGCTTACCGTGAAACATGGAAAATCAAACATTGAGCCGTCATAGCATTCCACATGGGCCGGCACTCTTCGAGGGCGCTCCACCTGGGCTCGGGAGTCTGCTTGCATGTGGAGATTGTTGGAGGGGATGATTCGGTGTGGGCAGGCGACTCCGGCGTTGATCAGCTTTGGACGCATCTACCATGTACGACCATCATCTTCGGAAAAGGAAGGCTGGACTTCCAGTTGTGCGCATTCTTGCGCTGTCGAATGAGCCTTTTTCTGCTGGTGCCGCCTCCCTTGTTACTCGATACGCTAAATCGTACCTCCCTTGAGTTGCTTCACTAGCAGCTGAGGCAAGTGCCACTCACTGCCTGGCAGGAGGCCCACATTGCAGACATCACCCGGAGGGAGGTAAGTAGGCATCCTTGGCATGGCAATCTCCTCAAGTCACGATGCAAAGTCGTCGAATTGAACATGGTACTACAGTAGTAGGTGCTTACTGTGCTGCTGTGCTGGGATGCCGATGTCTAGCCCCAAAATGACTTCTCATGTGGGCACACGTGGTTGGCATTCTTTGCAAGCATAACCCCGCCAATCAACGACTACTTCTGCTTTTCTCCAGAGCAAAGCAGTCAGTCGGTACCTTGAGCATCTGCCATGTCCCACGACGAAGCCACCCGACGACTCCTCTCCAGTCGGCGTCAAAGTTATCAGTTCGTCATGTCGGCCCGAAGGCGTCGTCTTCTCGACCACCTTGTGCAAGCTAACGGCGACAGGGTGTCCTGCGAGATAATTGCAGTTAAGAGTCGGTGTACCTTCATGGCCTGGTGATAAGGCTTCTTCTCCACCACAAAGAAGCATCCCATTTGTTCACCGAAATGAAGCTCTAGTGAAATACATCGGGCGCTTTATCGCCCTGGTACGGGGTCACTGCTCCTATTCTCCATTGACCGATGTGCGTCAAGGCTGGCGCCTGCTCTTCTGTTGGGCAAACCAAGAAGCCGCTCCACAGCTGCCACTTTGAGACCACATTCATCCGGATTTTCGACGATAGTCACCAATCCGTCAAATAATACCAATAACTCTCAAGCTCGTAGGACTCAGCAGAGATCTATGCTTAAGGGTTTCTTGCTCTGTCCCTGTGGTCTGACTAGCGGTCGGACCGCCTCGCCTTTCTACTTAGTCTCATGTCTCGTTGAATACAACGTTGATTCATGCAGTCCAAAGTAATGTTGGCCGAGCCTCACCATCATGGCACTTATCTATGGCACCATATGCTTGGGCAAACACTGGTCCAGCGGTACCGCACCTTTCTGGCTTGACCTTTGAAGATCCTGTGAAAGACGAAGGCCTTTTCAAATCGGTTGTTGGTCGATCCAGGATATACCCAGGGTTCGCTTTCGCTCCACACGTACCTTACTGTTCTTGTCCCATGTTTGCAATGCATTTTATGAAAGATTTATACTTGGTCACAGAACGGCACGAGCTACCCTGGCGCAGGCTGTCACGGCACATATTGTGGTATGACTTATCTGGTATTCTGCATCTATCTGAATTGCCCTTCAAATACGATCCTGCTCGAAATTTGATTGTTAGGCATAGTTAGACCTGCCATTGGCCGTTTCGTGATTGCTCTGAGTTTGGACGTAAGGAAGCGTGGGTGACTGGGAATTCATTGCGTGAGTATCTCTGTCGGCGAATGAAAGATCGGGCGACAAAGGCATCGGGCTGTTGGCCTTCTCTTCATCGGCCGCGTCTTGGCGGGGGTTGGCTGTTTCGTACTCCATGCTCTTCAGCAGGACGTACACGCCCCACGACAAGAGCGCCCCCATGAAAGGCCCAAGCCAGTATATCCAGTGATAACCTACGAATCCGGTGACAACGGCAGGGCCGAAGGATCTTGCGGGATTGATGGATGTGCCCGTGTAGTTGGTTCCCGCAATATGGGCGATGAAGACAGAAATGCCTATTCCAATAGGAGCCAAGAATGTTGCCCGATGCTTCTCGACTGCAAGGAAGTACACCGTCAAGACGAGCTGTGCTGTTAGGAACATCTCGAGGAATAGACCCTGAACAATGCTGGTTCCGTTGCTGAGCGCATTGGCGACGCCGAGCGGGCCTGGAAGTAAACCAGACACAGTCCCCGCCGCGGCAATCCCGGCCACGAGCTGCGTGGGAACGATGAAGAGGGCCTGCATTGGTCCTACGGCACCGACAAGGACGAGTCCAAGGGTGACCTGCGTCGCACTTAGCCTCGCTAACATCATAAGACGACCGACGAGGATCTTACGGCAGGATTGAACATGCCGCCGGTGACACGATAGAAAACCCAAACATTGACGGCCAGGGCACACCCGAAGGAAGACGCGATGTACAGCAGGCTTGCGGGATAGAGGGGCGCATCCGGGTTGCCCGGGGCATTATTGTTGATGGCGACTTGCGTACCGACGAAAGACATGAACAAGAACATGAAGGTCCCGCAGAATTCTCCAAAGACAACCACGATTGCATGTCTGATGTGATCGGGGAGACTGTGATGCTTGCGTGCTTTGACCGTCGCATGGCTGCTCTGCTTCGAGTGGGAGATGATTTGAGCTATTGAAGACATGGTAGCAGGACTCTTTCTTCTAGAGGTTTGTGTGGAGGATGCAGGAGGATCGATGGAAAGAAGAGCTCAGGGGAGTTTCTCGAAAGCATTCCCATCCACCTTTTAACTATGAATGCTGGCAGGACGGCAGATACGTCTTCGGTCATTCCTACGGCAAAACTGAATTACGACAATCGCCATAGGATAGTGTAGGGCATGATGCCACATGCCGTGACCAGCTCTTGTCCAGTGGAATGAAGGCATTACCGACGATGTCCAACTCTATATCTAGCTGATGAGAGGGTAGCATGGTGGGCTGGCACCACGCCCCCCGTTTGCGCAACCCATCTCGCGTGTCCACCAATGTCGATCTTCCCCGGATCACCTCAAGGACTGTACGTGTAACAACCGTTATCGATGAACACTCATGACCCGGTCTTGCTTGAGCGCCCGAGGTTACACATTGGGATTGACCAGTTAGACAGGTCGTCAAACTTGTTCGGGTAACATCCACTGCGTCGCAGTCACTTCCGGTGTTATAGACGGCCAGCACTTGCCTGCCGATCAGCTGCTTCTGAAGCCTTCAGCCGTCCAGGTGTTTATGATGGCGATGGGATCGTCTCCTACATGTTCGTTCACCCCTCACTTTTGTACGACACCTAGATGACACCACAAGGCGCACTTTCACATTCCTCGATCTTCCCCTAACATGGAGAATTTCCAACCGACCCGAGCACCTTCGGAACGTGCTAATAAACGCGAATATCTCTTAGATCTTACGCGGATGACGTTCAACGGCATCTAGCAACTGAGCTAGATTGGCGGCTAGCCATCAACTCAGACCAACGCCGCCGGGTGAGTTGCGCCGTTGGCCGGCCGGGAAAGCCACCATGCAGCTAAAGAGAGCTTGAAACATCATTGGTGGCGACAGAGAGAGATCAGAGAGGCCAAGAATAAATCATTCCAGATGACTCGATTTTTGCGGCACAAGGTTCCACGACCTGTCAGTCCATTGAAAACATGTGACTATCATTTGCGCGAATGGCGGTGCCTGATTAACCTGGAGGATTTGTCAACGGTATCAACCCAAGCGGTAGAGGGCTATTGGGCACAGCATGAGGGTGGCACATCCAATGGTTGATAACCTCCCAACATTCCGATGTGATCAATTTGATAGGGTTGGGTCTAGTCCACCAACAGCGCCATTGCTCTAGGAAAGCGATTTCGGTTACCCAAAGACGGAACAACGTCGCGTCCTTGTCCAATCCGAAGTCAAGAGGTTGAATTTTGTACTACTCATTTTCTGATCGGCCGGCTTAGCAGCTGCTGAACACCATGTGCTCACCCGTTTGCTCCGATTCGCCATGCATCCAGGACATTGTGGGCTCACGGGCGATCGTTGTTCATATACCCCTTGAATCATTGGCATTGTTACCCAACAAGGATGACACAACAAGTTCAACTAGCTTGTCCACACAGATGTGTCGATACCCTTCGATTGCGTGTTCTTCATTACACCACTAACGGTCGTGTTGTGACGATCGGCAAGTGGGCGAAGGGCAACCGTTGGCAAGTTCTGTGCTGGTGATAAGTGATAACATTCTGTGCTCCTAGATGATGCTTAGCTCAACAAATCGGTAGTGTCCGTCATATTATGCCAGCCTATTCTGTAGCTCATCCCCACGAGCCCAGCGCTCTATGTTGGCGACCTGCTGCTGATACCAATCCTTGAGCGGCTTCTCTTCAACGTAGCCCATGTGAGGCGTCAGTAGAACCTGGCTTGAGCCATTCTTGCCCCAGTCCAGGCTCCTCCATTCGCTGTTGCTGGGCAGAGGCTCAGTGTCGAAAACATCCAGCGCAATACCTTTGATGCGCCCTGCCTTTGCCGTGTCCAACAGGTCTCGTTCCACGACCAGGGGCCCCCTGGATGTGTTTACGAGAAAAGATGACGGCTTCATCCTTGATAGGTCGTTGGAGTTGATCAGGCCTCTGCTGCGGTCCGACAGCACTAGGTGGACGCTCACAACGTCGGCCTGGCTAAACAGCTCGTCGCGGCTTACCACTTTGAAAAGCTTCTCCCCGTCATCATTCTGCACCGTCAGTCCCGCACTCCGTGCCTTCTCATCCGCGGTCTCTTGTGTAAGGTTGGTGCTCCATGCCACCACCCGCATGCCAAAGGCCAGGTGCAAAATCTTGGCCACATTGACTCCCAACCGCCCAAGCCCAACCACCCCAAGCGTCTTGCCGGCGAGTCCCGTGGCCGCAGCCGTCTGCCAACCACCCGTCTTGACAGATAGGTCATCCTGGGCAATGTTACGAGCCAAGGCCAGGATCAGGGTGACACAGTGCTGGGTTGTGCTGTCTGGGCCGGCGGTGCGGTCAGCGGACCCTGCGACAGGGATGCCGCACTGCTTGAAGGCGTCAAGGTCGAGGGCAGCGTTGCGACGGCCGGTGGTGAGAAGGAGCTTGAGGTTGGGGAGTTGGCTGATGAGCTCCTTTGGGAAGGGTGTCCGTTCCCGCATTGTGCCTGAATAAACGTCTTAATGAATGCTTCCTCTGGGCCCAGGCCAGAAGTAACGTACTGATGATCTGGAAAGGCTTGAGCCTCTCGACGAGGGTCTCTTTGACTGAAGTAGATGCATCTTTGTGATTGTATGGTAGTAGGGTGTCCTTGATGTGAGTGATATCGAATTGAGAGGCATCGAGCTTGCCAAAGATAGGCTCCGCAAAGCCTTGATAGTCATCAAGAACAACCACCTTGACGGGCGTCATGTTGGTAAATACAACCACCTTGTGGTTCTAAAAATGGACCAAGACGAGATCAGGGAACTGTATGTTATCGGATGAGATCTTCTTCATGTTAGTGGCGGGCGGGGTCGGAGCACGTCAGTAGGGGAAATCAGCGCGAACCGCACTAACACCGGCACCAAGGCCGTGTCTCCAAACCCGAACCTCCCCGACGCCTTGATGACGATGATTGGATGTGTGAAAATGAATATATGGCCCTACAAGACTTGAGAGACTATGCTACAAAGTGGAAGACATCACATTTTGCTCGGCATCCGCATTGCCCCGTCCAGACGAATCACAGTGCCGTTCAACATGACATTCTCAATGGCCTGCCTGACAAGCTGCGCAAACTCGCGCGGCTGCCCAGCCCTGCGCGGGAACTCCATGGCCCCCTCGAGGCTCTTGCGCACCTTGGCCGACATCATGCTCGTCATGCGGCTCTCGAACAGGCTCGGGGCGACGGTGACGACGCGGATGCCGTAGCGGGCCAGGTCGCGCGCCATAGGCAGCGTCATGGCTGTCACGGCGCCCTTGCTGGCCGCGTACGACACCTGGCCCTTTTGGCCGTCAAAGGCCGCCGAGCTCGCGACCATGACGACGATGCCGCGCTCGCCGTCGGGCGCGCCGGCGGGCACCTGGGCGAGGTGCTCAAGGGTTTGGCGCACGAGGTCGATGGTGCCGCGGAGGTTGACGTTGAGGACGAAGTCGAAGTCGTCCAGGCTGAAGGCCTTGCCATCTCGGTCCAGCATCTACATGAAAGTGAGCATTCTCCACTAACCACGTGAAAGAGTTCGAATAGTACGCACAGTGGCTGGCGTAGAAACCCCGGCTGCCGGAATCACTCCCCCCAGAGTCTTGCCCGTTTCACCAACCCAAGCAACGGCACCTTGAACCGCTTTGGCGACGCTGTCCGTGTCGAGAACATCGCAAAGGAAAAACCTCGCCGAGCCACCCAGCTCCAGAGCAAACTCCCGACCAAGCTCCTCATTCATGTCAAGCACAGCCGCGTAACCGCCATTGGAGCATATCTCCTCGACACATGCTCGGCCCAGACCCGAGGCGCTGGATGGCCGTTGTCAGCATGAAACCTTGCGTCTACGGAGCATGTGAAGCACGTACCCTCCTGAGACGAGAAAGGTTCGATCCTGAATTCTCATCTCGGCCTAGTTTACGATACCTGTCGAGTAGATTCACGGGTATTAATGAGTGGGATATCGGAGCTTTATTGTTGATGGTAAGGTAAGTAGGTATTGACGAAGCCATGAACCTCGGTAACTCGCGGTTTCAGCAGCCACCGCCAGTCTACACTAACAGCGTCTCGTAACTTGATCCTCAATATGCGTCTATTCGCTCATTTCGTTTTGTTCATAGCACGGTCGAATTCGTCCGTGAGCCTAGGAATAGGAAATTTCTTAATAAACATTTCTCTGCATCTTATTAGTCCGGACATCGCATCCTTATCTGATTGTTGGCACATGAGCAGCTGCATGTCGGCAAATGACGTGAAGGTGATGACTAAGGGCTGTCAACGTCGCGGCCAACCCCCCCCCCAGTACTAGCAACAACGGCTCCCAACCGGACAAGGTCATTGCACCTTTGACTATTTGCACCAGCCCACAACGATAAGCTCCTCAATTTTTCTTCTTTTTCAAAACCAAAGTCACCCTCCTCGGAATGCGACAGTACATATATCTTCATCAATCTACCTAGTCCACAAGCCGCTGCAATGACGAGGCCGCGTCGGTCCTCCGCCACCAGCGACGACAGCGCCGGCATGGCGCGCGAACAGGTTCGGATACCCTGGGATTAGGGGCTGCTGCGATAGGGTACAAAGGTCTGACAGGCTACAGGAGCTCGGGAGCATGTACGATTATTTGGCCAAGATCATATTGCTGGGTCCAAGCGGATCGGGAAAGTACGTATATTACAGAGCCGGGATCCCAGCCGGCGTGGAAGACGATGGGCTCACGTTGGCTAATCGATCCTGCTTGACAGGTCATGCCTGCTGCACAGATTCGTCAAGAACGAGTGGAGGATATTGACATCTCAAACCATCGGGGTCGAATTCGCAACCAAAATCATCAAAGTCGGCACGGGAGCACGGCGGAAACGGATCAAGCTTCAGGTACGCCGGGTGCACAGTCCTAGGCGCCGGGCTGGACTCTTGCTGACGATGCGAATAGCTTTGGGATACGGCAGGCACAGAGAGGTTTCGGTCCGTATCTCGGTCATACTACCGCGGGGCGGCGGGCGCCATCCTTGTCTACGACGTATCGTCACACGCATCGTTCCGGGCGCTGCAGCCCTTCCTCAACGACACGCGGGCGCTGGCGTCCCCCAAGGTCAGCCTCCTGCTCGTCGGGAACAAGCTCGACCTCGCCTCCGACACGCCCGACGACGCCGACGGGCCCGCGCCGACGCCCAGCAGCAGCGTGGGGTCCAACTCGACCATCACCAACGGCGCGGCAGCGGGCTCCTTTGCGAAGTCCTACGCGAGCGGCTCAATAAGGGATCGGTACGGCTCGGTCGGGGCGAGCGGGCAGCCGAGAACCACGGTCGCGCCCGAGGGCCGGGAGGTGTCGAGCACAGAGGCCAGCCACTGGGCCAGCACGGCGGGCATATCGGTGGTGACGGAGTCGAGCGCCTTCACGGGGGAGGGCGTCGACGAGATCTTCAACCGGCTGGCGAGGATGATCCTGACCAAGATCGAGCTGGGCGAGATTGACCCGGATGATCCGATGAGCGGCATCCAGTACGGCGACAGCGGGGGGTGGAACACGGCCAGCGACGGCGCGAGCATCAAGAGCTCCATGACGGGAGCTACGGTCGATGATCCGTACAGCGGGCCTCGCAGGCGCCGCCGCGCGGGCAAGAATCGCATGGCAACGGGCGTCTTGCGGGACTGGGAAGAGGTTTTTACGCTGAGCAGCCGCCGGAGAGGCGGGGGCTGCTGCTAACGCGATTTCGTCTCCCTGCTGACTTTTTTTTCTTTGTATTCTTTGTCTTGGGCCTTTTGGGGAGCGGTTTTGCGTATACCATTTTTTGGCGTGCAGATGTTACTGCTGGGAGCCTGGTGTCAAGTTTCAAGGAGGGTGTTGTTTAACTACTGTATTGGTTGCGGTTTGCATTACATCCTGTTTTATTCCGCCTTGTAGCCGTTGTGCCTGATTATAGAGAAGTATTTGAATCGATACAAGGAAGCAAAGCAGTGTTCACAGTCATGACTCGGCCTGTTCTCGGATATGATGTTGACTTGGCTGCGAAGATTCATGCTGGTGCAGCAAAATTGATGCCCGTCACGCTACCAGCATCACAAATCGTGTACATGTCTAGGTCCCGAACGACGCAGCCACAAGGTAAGATTGGGGCATCGAAAGCCGGATCGTCGGTTCCATCCACCGCAAGTCCTCCATCCGCGCTTAGACGGAGGCATAGGCTCCTTGAAGGAGGGATTTCAGCGCACCATCCAGGTCCCAAAAGCCTCGGCCGCAGGAGACGCCGAGTTTCAAAGCAACCCGTCCACGTTCTTTTGTTCCCGTCGGCGGGGGGGCGACTTTCCTTGCCTCGACGTTGGACGGGTGCAGCAGCTCCGGCCGGGGTTCCGCGCGGGCCATGGGAATCCGGGCTGTGAAAGCATCAACAAACCCGCCATGTCCTAGGTGGGGGGGCCCGTTCCTCGGTGAGCCCTGGGCCTTGGCGAGGCGTCGAAAGAGGAAAGCGGAGGGCTTCGCTCCGATGCCACGGCGGCCGAAGCGGGCTAGACTCTGCATTTCTGCATGTAGATCTGCCGGGGATTAGGCAATATTTGCCCTCAGGGGTTGGACTGGAACAAGCGCGCGTATCCCACGACGACGACGACTTCCAACCGGAGGGCCGTGTCAGATGTCATCCGCCCATCTTTTTTATCTCTGTTTCTTTGTTTGATGTCCGACAGAGGCCTTTCCGAACCGAGTTCTGCAGCTCAGCGGTTAAAGTTCCCAGGTGGGCAGCCATGCTATTGTGCCGGCTCGGCATGTAACGCCAAACGCCCCTTGTCGGCCTGTGCATGCGACTGGACCCTCGTCGTTCGCTGGACTCTGGGGCTCAACGCCGTGTAAATCTCTCTCTCTCCCTCGCCTTGGCTGCTTCGGCGCCCGCCAGGTTATGGGCACTTTGCTGGCGCCGCAGCGCAAGAAGGCTGTGAAGAAGACTATGTCTGCCTGCCTGAAAAGGAACAACGACGGTACTGCTTAGGTATGTGATATCTACGTCAAGGCTTCCAGATTATTTGGAAGCTATGCTGGAATCCATGTACCAGGGGGGGCATATCGATCCAAGCTCCAAATCTCATCCTTTTCTTGGTGGGCTTTGCAGGTACAGTGTTCCCCAACCTGGGCTGCCCCTCACATGCCCCTCATCAACGTGGGGTCCAAACTACCATCCTTCCCCCCCCCCCCCCATGTCAGCCTCAGCAGACGGGGGTGTGCCCGGTGGCCGCTGACCGAGGTGTCGGAGCCCCCATTGCGCTCGACATACAAGTAGCTCGGCCAAAGTCCCTCGTCGACCTCTGTCCTCTTTGTCTAAACAGTCTGACCTGTTGCTCTAGGCCGTCTCCCAGCATCGCTCGTTCTGTTCTAGCAGTGAGCCCCAACTGTGCAGCTTCACGTCTGGACTCCTCCCCTCCCGCTCCTCCCACGCCTCACTTACACGCACGGGGTCACGACTTTTTGCATGCACATCCACATCATGGCGCCGGTCAAGGTCGTTCCCGTCGATAAGAACTGGCAGTTCAAGCAGGCCGACAAGGAGGGCAGCTCCTACCTGCCCGTCGCCCAGTTCCCGACCAACGTCCACCTCGACCTCCTCCACCACAAGCTCATCCCGGACCCCTACATAGGCAAGAATGAACTAGACATCCAGTGGGTCGGCGAAGCCGTCTGGGTCTACAAAACCACCTTCGCCAGTCCGGACGTCCACGGCGCTGCCAAGGCCGTCCTGGCCTTCGATGGCCTTGACACCTTTGCTACCGTCGTCCTCAACGGCAAGACCATCCTCGAGACGGAAAACATGTTCATCCCGGAGCGCGTCGATGTGACCGACGTGCTGAGCAAGAATGCCGACAATGAGCTGGTCATCACATTCGATAGTGCCTATCTGAGGGGATGGCAGTTGGTGGAGAAGTACCCGGACCACAAATGGGGTTGCTGGAACGGAGATATCTCCCGTCTAGCCGTTAGGAAGACGCAGTACCACTGGGTAAGCGGCCTCGCTATCGTCACCCTTGCACGCTAAGGAAACCTGGGCAGTAGCTAACATTCTCAAGGGATGGGATTGGGGCCCAGTCACGCTGTCGTGTGGTCCCTGGAGGCCGATCAACCTCGAAATTTACGAATCCCGTATCGCCGACCTCTACGCCGCCATCACCGTCGCCGACTCTCTCAAATCCGCCAAGGTCGTTGCACACGCCCAGGTCGAGGGTAGGGCGTCGCGCGTCCGCTTTGAACTTGCCCTCGAGGGTGACAAAGTCGCTGCCGAGACCGTCGACGTGACCAGCGCTGCCACTGCTACCTTCAACGTCGACAACCCTGCGCTGTGGTACCCTGTCAGATATGGCAAGCAGCCGCTATACACCCTCAGCGCCACCCTGCTGGATGACGACACCGAAGTACACGCAGTCTCCAAGAAGATTGGCATTCGCAAGGTCGAGCTGGCCCAGAGGCCTCTCAAGGACCAGCCCGGCAAGAGCTTCTTCTTCGAGGTCAACAACATCCCCATCTTTGCTGGAGGCAGCGACTGGATCCCTGCCGACAACTTCATCCCACGTATCTCCAAGGAGCGATACCATGATTGGGTGAAGCTCGTGGCCGACGGGAACCAGTTCATGATCCGTGTCTGGGGTGGCGGCATTTACGAAGAGCAGGCCTTCTACGACGCTTGCGACGAGCTCGGCGTCCTTGTCTGGCAGGACTTTATGTTCGGCTGCGGCAATTACCCTGCCTGGCCTGAACTGCTCAAGTCAATCGAGCGGGAGGCCAAGGAGAACGTCAAGCTGCTGCGGCACCACCCTTCCATTGTCATCTACGCCGGCAACAATGAAGATTACCAGTACGCCGAAAGCGAGAACCTCACCTACGATTTCGACAACAAGGATGCCGAGAGCTGGCTCAAGACCGACTTCCCTGCTCGCTACATCTACGAGAAGATCTTGCCCGACGTGTGCGCCGAGCTGATCCCCAGCACATACTACCATCCCGGCAGCCCGTGGGGTGACGGCAAGAACACGAGAGATGCCACCGTTGGAGACATCCATCAATGGAACGTCTGGCACGGCACCCAGGAGAAGTATCAGAACTTCGACAAGCTCGGCGGCCGATTCGTCTCCGAGTTCGGCATGGAAGCCTTCCCGTCAGTCAAGACGATTGATGCTTACCTGCCCCTGGGCAAGGATGACCCCGACCGATACCCCCAGTCGTCCACCGTCGACTTCCACAACAAGGCGGATGGTCACGAGCGTCGAATTGCCCTGTATCTGGTGGAGAACATGCGCTACGGACCCGACCCGCTCGAACAGTTTGTCTACAGCACCCAGCTGATGCAAGCCGAGTGTTTGGCGTCGGCATACCGCCTGTGGAAGCGCGAGTGGCGCGGACCCGGTCGCGAATACTGCGGCGGTGCCCTGGTCTGGCAGATCAACGATTGCTGGCCGGTGACGTCGTGGGCTATTGTCGACTACTACCTACGCCCCAAGCACGCATACTACACCGTCAAGCGGGAAATGGCACCCATCTCGGTCGGAATGACGCGGCGCGAGCACAAACACCCCAAGGACAAGTACACGCGCGTGTACATTGATGTAGAGGAGAAGATTGAGATTTGGGGTTCCAACCTGACCCTGGAGGAGCTCACAGTAGACTGCGTTGTCAAAGCCTGGGATGTGGAAACTGGCAAGGAGACGTACTCGCAAACCGTCGCTTCCAGCATCTCTCTCCCGGCAAACGCTTCTACAGAGATTGCCGCCTTCAAGGTGCCCGTCGAAAAGACCAACGCTGGGCTAGAGGCGCGCACCGTCGTGGCTTCGTATCTGTACAGAGATGGCAAGCAGATCGCTCGCTACGTCAACTGGCCCGAGCCTCTCAAGTACGCGCACCTCCAGAAGCCCCAGCAGCTCAAGGCCGAGCTGTCGGAGGATGCCAAGAGCGTTGCGTTGAGCGCCGAGGTGCCCGTCAAGGGCGTAGCCGTGGAGACCGAAGACGACAACGTGAAGTTCGAGGACAACCTCATTGATATTGTGCCGGGCGAGGTTGTGACAGTGGCTTTGAAGGGAGCGACGAGGGAGACGGTTTTGACCACGCGGTACCTAAATTAGACTAGAGGATATCATGTGTCTCGGATTGAGATGTTTTTAGCCTATCGCATTAGAGCTTCGGATGGTAATTGAGCCTTGGCTGTATTGATCAAGAGATGATATTTGCAAATCTCGCCAGCTTAGATCTTGTGGGCGCGATCAGCGCATGTGAAGGAAGAGGTTGATCTCAGGATGATCAGCGACAAAGCTGCTGTGGCACCACGAGACCAATGTCGCAAACACGATGCTCGTTACAATGTCGTTTGTCGGCAGCGGAAGCACCGCCATCCCCTCTCCTTTGACTCATCCCAACCCTGCGGCCCTGCCTCGTTTCGCGCCGCAACCCAAGGAGGCTAACGGCAGCCATCATCATAGCAGACGAAATGGCGATACCAATGACGTGCGCCGGGCCGCGATGTCGAAAACTCCTAGCCCGTAGTTTGCCTTGGGGGTCGTTTTTGTCTTCTCTCCTTAGTCTACAGAATCACCTGCCGTTTCCAGATTGTCACCGATTGGGCGTGACTAGCCGCAGTACGATAAGCCAAGAAAGAGTAGGATCGGATCTAGAGCGTTTGTTTTTCTACATTGCGGATGGCGGCGGCTTTTCCCACTCAGCTGAGATGCTGGGGTTGCAATGAGGCCATCCGAGTTCTTTCCCTGATAATATCGACAAGGCCGTGGATTTCCCGGAGGGGAGGGGCCATTTCGTGAGGAGGAGCAGGATTGCAGAAGGGATAGAGGGAGGGTGGTGTGGAGGGAAGGGACAAGATGGGAAAGAGGTATTGCAGGTGAAAGCACCTCATCTGCTGCGCGGTTGAGGATATGATCCACGAGGCGCAAGGCGACGAATTGCTGCTTCATGGCGTGATGACAACAGGTCCCTGGGCGTGCTGTGTCTGCCAGTACACGCATTGAGCACGTCGACCTGCCCGCTGCCCCAGAGAGACGGTCCAATTCCCGCTGAACCTGAACCCGGCCCTTCTAAGAGGTCCGCGGCTACCCGCGCGTGATCCTCCAGCTTTGTGTCGAGCTTCCATCGGGCGTTGCGTTGGTGTCGGCATCAGACACAATGCGGTAGGTGGGTTCCAGCTCTTGGGTTGGGGTTTGATTCCCCACGACCGGAGAAGGCTTAGCTAAGAGCAAGATGTGATTTGTGAACGGCTGTGATTGGGCCGCGGTATTGTCTTATCTCTTGAAACGCCTCAGAGTACCTGCATGAGAGGGCTTGTCGATCCTTGACCTTCCGGAACCGTCCATGGTGGTAAAATTAAACTTCGTGGAGCGATGGAACGTTTCTAGAACCAGGGCTGGCTGGGGAGACGGGAGAGGCAAAGCAAATCAAGCGAGGGCGGGCAGGGGCTGAAGCGGCAAGATCGGGAGCTTTGGGCTCATCGCGACTCGCCCTCGGCTAGTCCTTTGCGGCCCGTTCCTTGGGAGGGTCGTTCCGGTAAGGCTATACTACGATGTCAACTCCTGCTTCATTTTCCTCCTCGCAATACCTGGCATTGGATGTTCCACTTACCTGTTGAAGAGTATCCGCATCCTGTTGTAAACGAGTATCCATAGAGAGCAATAGCAAACCCGCCCCGGTCCGTTCACGTTTCCTATCCACAATGGCGCCTTGTGGTCCGGAGCCAATAAAGCATTACCAGCGAGGAGTCCGTATACACGAGATGCTGTATTGGTGTTTCTCCTTCCCAGACTTACCGTGAGCCTCACACCATCCGCCTCGTGCAGTTTTCCCGCGGCTTCAGCGTCGTATGCAACATCCCGAATGGGCATTTGATCTGCTTCGCCCACTCACCCCTTCCTGGTTTGGCGGTCTCTGCAAACGACGGAATTCTTCGTGCTGTAGTCGCCATACAGAAGCCCCTCATGCTGTGCCACTGGTAGTCCTTTGGTGAGCGACTTTATCAAATATTGCCGCCTTCAATCTGTGCGTTGTGCCTTGTTAGGAAGTCGTGTAACAATGGCCCTGTCTGGCGGTTGAGCATGATG
>KL660686.1:247310-287400 GCA_000732775.1 Stachybotrys chlorohalonatus IBT 40285 | reverse complement strand
CCCCCCCCCCCCCCCCCCCCCAGATAAGGACATTCAGTTAATACCATTATATCCAACTACTTTCATTGGCAAATATTTATTTCCAATATTAAGCGATTTGCGCCATGCGGTGGCCCTGGATTAACGCTGAGCGCACCCAAATTGATATGCTTTCGCTTAAGCAGCAAGCGATCCTCAATAGTTTGTATGAGGTAGCATCCCACCTCCTGTGCCCCCATGCCCGAGCTCGCCTTATGATCAAGATACATTTGATTGTTCTGTTGCATTGCCAAGATTTTTGGCATCGGAATTCATCTAGCCCTGTCCTCGGGTAGCTTGACATATTCTTGCACCTGCATCTCGTAACTTCCGCAGGAACGTGTGATTACCGTGTTTGATGTGCTGCTCACAATGAAGTTGTCAATATCCTAACACCAGGACTCTGTGTACTTGCAGGTAATGCGCGATCTCCAACTTGATTCAGATCTGTGAAAAGTCTTCCGTCAGTATGCTTGTAGAGCTTGCTGCGAAGACAAGAATAACAAACTAACTCAACTGTTAGGACTGTACGCATTGCATGATTCTTCATCTCCTTCCGCATTTGAATTTTCTCCGCATCTTCGCAATCACGCATGGGTACCATACGCCCTTGATTAACCTGGAAAAGGAAGCTGTACGGTTCAACACCCTCATGATGGGTCCTGCTCGCAAGGCAAGGCATCTTGCCAGCCTCACCCTGTCCTCATTGAGAAGCGGGCGCGTACAGCTCTTGGACTAAGGGATATGCCTTGACACAGCTCCTAAATGGACGACTCGATAGAGGTTGTCACGCCCAGGACGGAGCAACGAAAAATATATAAGCCTGGACGTCGTCCGGTCATTTTGGCGATTCTGTTCCTCATCAGCCTCAGTTCCTCAAAGCCTCTTCGGGTCGCCTCTTCGGTATAATTACTTGACTCTGCTCTGTCTCTTGCCGCCATGCTTGATCTCAAGACTCTCGCCGTCGCCGCCGCGGCCCTGTTCGCCACGGTCGCCGCCATCCCTGTCAGCGCCTCTGCTCACAGCGGCGATGTCGTCGAGGGCAGCTACATTGTCACGCTCAAGCAGGACATCTCCGACGCCGACGTCGAGACCCAGGTCGTCTGGGCCAACGATGTCCACAAGCGCAGTCTTGCTAAGCGTGATGGCCTTAACGGTGTCGAGATTGTCTACAACGGCACCTTCAAAGGGTATGCTGGTACTTTCGACGAGACCACGATTGAGGAGATCCGCAACAGCCCCGATGTAAGTGTCTTTGCTCGCCTGCGGTGAAGGTATCATTCTCTAACATTTCTACAGGTCGCGGATGTCGAGCTTGATCGTGTCTGGACCATCGAGGAGGTTGCCGAGCCTGCACATCTTTCCAAGCGAGTTGTGGTGACCCAGAACCCTTCCACCTGGGGTCTTGGAACAATCTCTCACCGCACGTCTGGCTTCACCAACTACATCTACGATAACGTTGCTGGTAAGCGGCCATCGCCATAGCACACTCATTTCTGTCCAAGGACGTGACTAACCTGAAGCAGGCACCAACACCTACGCCTACGTCGTTGACACCGGTATCCGCACCGCCCATTCCGAGTTTGGTGGACGTGCGAGCGCTGTCTGGACCGGCTACGCTGGCGACAACGCCGACACCAACGTACGTAGCAAACGCATTCCCGCTCCATCACGGCAGTGACGAGCTGAAGCTGACAACCATCATCAGGGCCACGGCACCCATGTTGCTGGCACCATCGGTGGCACCACCTACGGTGTCGCCAAGCGCGCCAACCTGCTCGCTGTCAAGGTCTTCCAGGGCGGCTCTGCCACCACTTCCATCATCATGAACGGCTTCAACTGGGCTGCCAACGATATCGTCTCCAGGGGCCGCACCAACAGCGCCGTGATCAACATGTCTCTCGGTGGTGGCTACTCGTCTGCCTTCAACACCGCCGTCAACAACGCCTCTGGTCGTGGTGTCGTGTCCGTCATCGCCGCCGGCAATAGCGGTGTCGATGCTGCCAACACCTCGCCCGCTTCTGCCACCAGCGCCATTACCGTCGGAGCCGTTGACAGCACCTGGACCATTGCTTCCTTCTCCAACTATGGCTCCGTCCTCGACATCTTCGCCCCCGGTGTCGGTGTCGTCTCTGCCGGCATCGCCAGCAACACCGCCACCGCCTCCCTGTCTGGGACCAGCATGGCTTGTCCCCACGTTGCTGGCCTTGTCCTCTATGGGTTCTCCGTCAACGGGGTCACCGGGGTCACTGGCATCACCAACTGGCTCTTCTCGGTCGCCACCAACGGCGTCGTCCGCGGTAACATCCGCAACTCCCCCAACCGCCTTGCCAACAACGGCAACCCCCAGCAGTAAGCGGTTGGCACCATGGGCTTGCAGAGCGTGAGTTGGAGTCACGAGAGCAAGCTGTGATTGTTTATGGGCCTGCCTGGAGTGTTCTTATTAGTGCTCCGGATGACAAAATATATTTTACTGAGTTGAATCTTGTTGACCACATTTCGTAAAGAATTACACACTTGTGATCAGTTCTGTCTTGAATTTGTGCCAAGTTTGGTAGTGGGATAGTAAGATAAGCCCATGGGAATAGCGAGGATCATGGTGATGGTCGAAAGTTACTTGAACTTGGAACTCTCAGGTGCTGGCTTAGCGCAGAAACCTCGCTTTGGTACCAATACCGCTTAAATGCGAGCAGCGGGACCTCTTTCCTTCTCGCAGGGTAGGTAGCCATCCACACTTTCC
The DNA here is from genome assembly GCA_000732775.1 of Stachybotrys chlorohalonatus IBT 40285. NCBI lineage: Eukaryota > Fungi > Ascomycota > Sordariomycetes > Hypocreales > Stachybotryaceae > Stachybotrys > Stachybotrys chlorohalonatus. Next base: position 284,642 of record KL660686.1, on the reverse strand, counting down.
TCCAAATTTTCCTCGCAATCTCTTCGTCTTAATTTTGACCTCACGGGCTGATTGCTGAGCTCTGCAAAGCCTTTGGAAAATGCACCTGTAACTTTGAGGCGCGATTTGTTTCCCCAGCAAGCAATTTAGTGAGCTGGGTTTTCAAATTTCCATTCAGGCAAGATTTGATAGTGCTGACGGGCTTCATTGCCGTCGCATCGCCCGAATTTTTTACCAGTGCTTTCAGCATGCTTTCTTTCATGCCTTTTTTTTTTTTTTTTTTCGCAGCGTCTTCACCCCGAGCCACTCGAGGTACATCTACCCACTTTTATCAACGAGTCTTCTTTCGAAGGGCTTCCTTGCGGCGCATGTTTTGTGCGACGTTCTGGAGGTAGGCTGGGGATATGAGTGAAGGGAGCAGGCTCGTTTGTCTCTCGCGAGGCAGATGAGCTTCGCTCTGAAAACTGCAAGATTATCATCTGGACCATCATAGTCCGCGTCTATCTGCGCAACCTGTGCTGTTTCCCACATAGGCGTGGCTCCAAGAGCTCCAACATATGACCATTCCTTGGCTTCGTTGACTAGCAGTTCTCTGTTCTCATCATAGTAAGCACCGGGGATCAATCATGTGCGCTCCTGCAGGTGCATTCCTGTGTTTGTGTGTATCTAGATGCGGTGTTCGTGGGTGGGTGGTGTGAGTGGATTCTCTCCGCAAAACAACCACTGGTGCTTTTATCAACGTTACGTCACATGTCAACAGCCTTAGTTATTCCAAGTTTCCGACGAGGTGAACAACCGACATCAGGTTGTTGGTGTTTGTCGATCTTGGTCTCCTTTTATCAACAGGAATAGACGCTACAGCTTCTTGGCAAGGCTTAAATAGAAGCCAGCATCCCTTATTGTAGCAATTCGTTTACGATACCCACCACTCAGTGAGATCCGCGTCGGATCATCATAAGCTTCAAACGTCGCTATGGCGCCTCAGTCCAAGACATCCAAGTTTTCGCACCTACCTCTCAGTACCAGCGGGCCCATAGACTGTGCCATTACTGGCGATGCGTTGCTCAACACTGCCTATTTGAATAAAGGCTCGGCCTTCCCTCCTGAGGAACGCCGCCAGTTCAACCTCACAAGCCTTCTGCCACAAAGTGTCCAGACGTTGGAGCAGCAGACCAAGCGGGCCTACGAACAATATTCCACCAGGGGCGATGATCTCGCCAAGAACACTTTTCTCACCTCCCTCAAGGTGCAGAATGAAGTGCTGTACTACAAGGCAAGTGGCTATGGGTGTTGTGGGCAGTGCCTTGACTAATTCGAAGTAAAACAGCTGCTACAAGAGCACATGAAAGAAATGTTCAGCGTGGTATATACTCCCACTGAAGGTGACGCAATCCAGAACTACTCGAGCTTGTTCAGGCGTCCCGAGGGCTGCTTCTTGAACATCAACGACCAGGATCGTGTCCTCAATGACCTTTCGCAATGGGGCCAGGCCGAGGACATAGACTACATAGTCGTCACTGGTTGGTATTCCCCCCAATAGACTGCCCTTCAACGACTAATAGGTGGATTTAGATGGCGAAGAGATATTGGGCATTGGTGATCAAGGCGTTGGCGGCATTCTGATCTCGGTTGCAAAACTTGTCCTCACAACACTCTGCGCAGGCATCCATCCGAACCGTGTCCTCCCAGTCGTACTAGATTGCGGCACGGATAACGAAGACCTTCTGAAGGATGATTTATATCTCGGGCTCCGGCAGAAGCGTATAAGAGGAGAGCAGTATGACAAATTCGTGGACACGTTTGTGCATTCTGCTCGTAAACTGTATCCTCGCGCATACATCCACTTTGAGGATTTTGGACTATCCAACGGTGAGCCCATACTCGTGAGGAGTATATGTCTCATTTCTTGCTGAAGCGTTTATAGCACGGCGTTTTCTGGAAAAGTATCGTCCTCAAATACCATGTTTCAACGACGATGTCCAAGGCACGGGCTGCGTTACCCTGGCTGCGATCAAGGCCGCCCTGCATGCCAACAAAGAAAAGCTCAGCGACATTCGAATGATAATTTTTGGTGCTGGAAGCGCAGGTGTTGGCATCGCGGACCAGGTACGGAGTGCCATCGCAACAGAAGGCAACATTAGCGAGCAGGAAGCGGCGAAACAAATTTGGTGAGCATGGCCAAACGTGACATTATGTGCATGATACTGAACGTAACTCTACGAATAGGTTGATCGACAAACCTGGACTCCTCACGACAAAGTCTGACATCAACGACGCGCAGAAGGACTATGTCAAGGACGGAGAAGAGTGGCAAGGAAAAGACACAAACCTGCTCGCCGTCGTCAAGGGCGTTCGGCCCAACGTCCTTATCGGCACCTCGACGGTCCCCGGCGCCTTCACTGAGGAGATCGTCAAAGCAATGCAAGAGCACGCACCCCGGCCTATCATATTTCCCCTTTCCAACCCCACGCGCCTGCACGAAGCCAAGCCAGCCGACCTGCTCAAGTGGACCAACGGCAAAGCCCGCGTCGCCACGGGTTCCCCCTTTGACCCAGTAACAGGCCCATGGGGCGAGGATGGCAAGGACGTTACAATCGAGGTCTCCGAGTGCAACAACTCGGTCGTGTTCCCAGGGATCGGGCTCGGCTGCGTCCTGTCGCGCGCCAAGCTGCTCACCGACCGCATGCTCGTAGCCGCTGTGGACGGTGTGGCGGCGCTGAGTCCCGCGCTGAAGGATCCGACGAGCCCGCTGCTGCCAGACGTTGACGTCGTAAGAGATGTCAGTGTGCGTGTGGCTAGGGACGTGATCCAAGCGGCGGTTAAGGAAGGTGTGGCTACCGAGAAGGATATCCCGAGCGATGATGCGGACTTGGAGGAATGGATTCGTGAGCAGATGTGGGAGCCCAGGTATCGACCCCTGCGGCTCGTTAACGCAGAAGATGCTACACGAGAGGCTAAGGGCGAAATGGGACGGGTCGGCACAGTGGACAGGTTGAAGGACGTAGTATCACATGTGGCATCTGCGGTAGATTCGGGGAATTAGGCATTGAAGTGTACCCAGAGTCATCTTCATCGAAATAAGATTATTTTGAATTCAATGGAGTGTATTGACTGTTTAAGATAGTCACATGCGCATTCGATGTTACAAGCAAAAATATCAACTTATTCGAAGCAATAAATATTGGCTGATATTACAATATGAACTGACAGTGCCTAAAACTACGCGTTGCTGGATGTACGTATAGAAAAGGGAAGCGCTGGTCGCTATGAGCCCGTTACATGAGACCAGCTCTCGCTGCCTCTCCTGCGTTTTCCTGAATTAAATCTTCTACCTTTCTCTTACCTCTTCCCAGTCCGCCTTCTCCAACACCCATCCTGCGTGCAACGTAGCGCTGGGCTACGATGCCAACAGAAAGTCCTAACGACTCTTCAACCCATTCGGCAACCCACTCCCGCGGATCGACGCCACCGCCCTCGATGATCTCTCTGATCTCCTCTGGGACCCCGCTGCTGGGGTGTGAGGCCCCGCCTGCTTCTCCAACCTCGCTCTGCTCAGCAGATGCGTCAAGCCAGTGAATCCACTTGGCCGGAACAGACTGGCTGATGGTGCAGAATTCGATGCCGTGGATAGGATCGTAGATGAAGATGGCAAACTGAACATGCTCCTCGGTGCTGTCCTGCTCCTGCACGGTAGCTGATTCGTCCTCTTTCTCGGCCGAGGCAGTCGACGCAAAGAGAGACTTGTCCGCCTCGGTTACGATGGCTTGCACAGCCAGGAAAATGTCGGATGTGCGAACCGGGTTCGTCTCGCTTGCAGACTCTGTCGCGCGGATCTTAGCCTGCTCAAGACCGCCGCTTCCCGCAAAGTATTCATTGGCATATGCATCCGCGCTGGCACGGCAAAGCTTGGTTCCTTCGGTCAGTCCCTTGATTAAGCCGAGTTGACGAGGCCTATCAGACTGGCGCCACCAAGGTCCATCCCGCCAGCCTGCCAGCGAGTCATTCGGCCGACGGGAGCTGTTCTCGTGGCCACGCTGAACCACCAGCAGGTCGCCGCCTTCCACCTGGGACATGACGCGAGCAAAGACCTCGTGGATCAAAGGGTCGAGAGATGGATAGCCGACGAAGTCGTGGGTGATATGGATGAGGAGACGTTCGTGCGAGCTGATGGGAGGAGCGATCGTGTGAAGAATATTGGTGAAGGTCGGGATGGCACGCTGGCGAAGCTCATCTCCTACAGTCGAGTGTTAGTGATTATACGATACTGCGAGGTCGAGCTTGAACCGTACCGTAATTTCGTAGAGCACCAACATCAATGGTCCGGATCCCCCGTACCTGCTCTGCCCATTTCTTGGCCTCTTCGTTTTGTTGGATCTCCTTGTACGCAGCCTCGGCCTGCTTCATGGCTGCGGTGGCCGTGGACATCAAACCACCCCACCAGCCTCCACCGGCCTGCTGAGCATGCTCGGCCACATGCTGAGTCTGGTGCTGGATCTGTTCAGGAGCTTTTTTCTCGGCCTCGTGGAGTTCCGAGCTCGTAGCGCTGGGCGTGAAGCTGGCCCTGAGGCTCGTCGCACTGTCCGTCGACTTGCGGGTTGCACCCGCCGCGGACGCCGTCTTGTCATCTCCGGCCGGAGGAGTAGCGGTTGATCTCTTGGTTGCAGCTTCTTTGTGTCGAGGCGTATGAGGGCGAGAGAGATCCTGGCCGGCGAGCTGCGATTCAAGGTCGGCGAGGATGTCTTTGTCGTTGATGGGTTTGGAGGCAGCCGAGGCGGTCTTGCTGGGTTTGGGATTGGCGGTGCCAATGCCGGAGAACAGCTCGTCGAGGTTGTCGTCGGCCGCAGGGGCCTTGGTCTTCTTGGACGCCATGATGCTGTGGATGGGAAGCGGAAGTGTTGTGGAATGCAGAAAGGCGAGTTGCTGAAGACGCTGGGGTGGCTGGTGGGGGGGTAGCTGCTTTGAGCTCTAGGGAGGGACAGCCTAAGACGTCGATGTTCAAAATGGCCCAGACAGGTACCTAATAGAAGTGGTTTACAGAGCACACGGCTGGCTAAGGACAAACGGAGAAAAGATGCATGGGACGAAATGGCCGTTGGATATGATTGGCAAAGATGGACGAAGCCCGTTACCTTGGCTAGTGCAGCAAGTATGGTGACCGCGACTTGATGCAACGTTGGACGACAACAACAACTACTACTATTACTACTACTTCATGGGACTTTTATGTACACAGGCTGTGGTGTCGCATCGCAACGGCACCGTCTCAGAATAGCAGCCGACCTGGCCGGATGGGCTTTATTCTAAGAGGAGCATCAGGTCATGTTCATTGAACGACGACCATGCTGCAATCAGATATACCCAATACCTATGATGGATATCGAAGCTTTTCCATCTCGTTGATGGTTGGACAAGGTTTCGTATCACGAGCAACTTGAACTCAACTTGGCAAAATGATGCTCATCATTAGCCATTTCCCCCAGAACCACCCAACCCATCAAACTCGTCACTGCTATCCACTGCTACTGCAAGGACTTTTACCCAGGAGGGTTAGAAGGCGCTGGCTTCCCGCATTTGCCGTCCCCTGGTTGGTCGCTGCCCATCAAGAGAGGAACCTGGAGCTGAGATCAATGCCAACTGACGGCGAGTACGAGTAGGTAAGTACCCAGCGCAGAGGGCGAGGTACGTCGCGCGTCGCGCGGCCCACCGTCGGGAGGCCAAGTATCGCCCACCCAAAAATCCTCGACGGAGGTACCTTGAATCCCCTGGACCAATGGACCAGGGGGGCGACGCTGCAACAGGGCCTGGGTTTTAGGCCTTTGTGGCTTATTCGAACCACGACACCTTGACAAAACCCACCACGGCTACTTTTATTAGGAGGCTTTATTACTTGGTTAACAGTCGACCTGGGAGAACATACCTACCTGCTCTGGCACAACTGGCCCTGCGTCTTGAGTGTGTTGCGAGTGTGGCCGTCTGTCGCTTCACCTTGCCTTGCCTCGCCTCGCCTCACCTCACATTTTGATATCCATTCCCCATCCGCCGGGCTACCAATCATCGCGCGCGCGGCTGAAGTTGCCTTGGCTCACCTCGAGTCTGCTTGCTTGTCTTCTTGGTATTGTCGTCGTCGGGGGCTCTAATGCTTATTTCTTATTGTCGTTGCCGGTCCCCTTGGTTTGGTTTTCGAAAATCTTGCGCATTTGCCTACCTACTAGGCTTCTGACACGCTTCTTCTCTCTTCCGTTCATACCACCGCCAAAACCTCAACCCCAATCTCAATCTCAATCTCAATCTCAACCGCAACCTTCATCGCAGACTTTCTTCATCGTCTTCCCCTGCAACCGCTTCACTGCCGTTGCTTTGTTCCTGCTCTTGTTCACTCTGCAGAGGGCAGCCGTCTGCTGTTGATCCGGATGACATCTCGCCCTGCCGCTGTGTGCTCTTATACCCTTCTCCCGCAACCACACTGACATTGCTTCTCCCTTTTCACACCCCGGCTCCCTCCACCAACCACAACCACCATGGACCGCTCGCGACGGGCAACAACTCGCCGCAAGCCGTTGGCAACCTCTGCTTCTCCCCAGCCTACCGCGGATAGCCTGTTTGAGCATCCTTCGGCAACAAGCCCAAGCATGTCCCACGCCGCAAGAACTCCTCAGACCGCGCCTCAGGCCCGCCGTGCCAGCAAGGCGCCTCAAAACTCATCCCTCTTCTCTACGCCCGCGCCTAACCGCAGCCTCAATTCAAGAAAGGACGTCAAGTCTACCGACAGCTATGACATGATCGACGACGACAAGGAGGAGGATGGCCCCAAGAAAGGTGGGCACACCCTGCGGAAGCGTGCTCGCGTGGATTACACCATTGAGCACATCGACGAAGCCGTCGCCGTCCCCAACTCCACCTCGGCCTCCTCGCGTGTCAGGAAACGCAAGTCGGATATTTATGATGCCGATGACTTTTACGGTCCTTCTGCAAAGCGGAGGGGGAGCTCCATTGGTGCTGAGGCCCAGAGCACCCGCCGCCGCAACCTAGCCCGCAAGTCTGAGCCCAAGCTCTACAAGGAGAATGAGAATGAAGTCAAGGATACTATCGAGGTTGGTGCCCCATATTCAGACCTCGCCGACTCCGATGTCAACGACTCGGCCAACTCTGGCACACCTACCCCGGAAAAGCCCGCCGCTGCTCCTCCCTCTGCACTACCATCGTCACAGCCATCGCAGCCGTCACGGCTAACACAGCCAACCCCAACCAATCTCCAAACAACCCTGTCGTCCGTGTCAAATAACAACGACACTGTCGCCAAGTTTACTGATGAGATTACGCATTCACCCATCGACACTGTCGCTCCTCATGAAGAGCCTGACAAGAACCAAGTCGTCGACGCAACGCCTAAAACTATTATCCCATCGCCGGATGGCGTTGCGGTTCCTGCCATGCAGCCTGCCGAGGCAGCGCACCCCCACGGCCAAGCTTCCGCTTCCACCATCTTCTCTTCCGACAAGCCCCAGGAAAACTCTAAAGAGCCTCAGCAACCTTCATCCAACCAGCCGCTGCCGGATGAGTCAGCAAGGGCTTCAGAGATCGCTGCTGCCGACGAGAAGACCCCCGTCGATATTCAGCCCGAAGCTTCTCATGATGCACAGTTTCCAGATACACAAGTGGACGAAGTCGCAGTGGCCAGGACAGCTGAGAGCGAAGTCAAATCAGAGATTCCCAACGAGCATTCGCCGTCATCCGCGCAAATTGCCACCGCCGAAACTAATCCCGAAAGTCTCGAAGAAGGCGGGCCATCATCCGAAGCAAAGCCCATCTCGGGTTCCAATCCAGAGCCTTTCAAAGATCTTGTGCCATTAGCCCCTCGAGAATCCGCCTCGGAAATACTGTCAGAGCCTGTGCAAGAAATATCAGCCCCATCTGAAGAAGTGGTCGCTGCGCCTGATCATCAGCCCGCTCAATTAGATGCATCGCAATCGGAGCAGAAGGTTATCGTCGAGGCTGCTCCAGAAACCACACTGGAGCCAGTCGAGATTGTTACCGAAGTTGTTGAAAACCACGACAAGGTGAGCGTCAGTGATGACTTGCGGCAGCTTGAAGCAGCTGAGGACCCGAAGAGTCTCGAAGCAACGGCCGCTATCATTGCCTCGGAGGCTGCTGAGCCAAGAACGAGTCGCAACGCCAGCCCGGTCAACGCTGTCATCGCCAGTGATCCTTTGAAAGATCTCGCCGCCGGAGTAGCTGTCGAAGTGGTCAATGAATTGGTCAATGCGGTTGTCGATGAAATGATTAACCAATCCACTGTTGAAGAAGCAGTCGAAAAGGAGACCACCATCATAACCACCCCGGATGACAACTCGACATTGATGAAAGGGCTCATTCAGCTTAAGGAGGCGACCAATGAGGACATGGCTACTATTGTCGACGAGCCTATCCAGCAGGATTCTAACAAGGTTGTCGAAGAAAACAACGAGCAGCCTGAGGGCGAGCAACGTGATGTTGTTCCATTTGTCAACGGATATGATGGCGTAAACAACGACGAGTTTTTGAAGCCAGTCAGCGAGTCTATTGCTGATTGGAAGGATAAGTCTCCGGAAGATGTCGTCATGGTGGATGGTGAGAATGACGAGAATGGCGAGAGGGTCAACAACGAGGGTAACAAGGAAACCATCGATGGAACACCCCAGCAAGAAGAGCATCCGAGTGAAGCGTATGAGGTCAAAGCACCTCCGGGCAAACTTTCCGCGTCCGACGTTGTCGAACCTGATGAGGCGACGGACGACGCCCAACACCCCCGCCAGCTACCCATGATAGCCAGTTCGGCCGAGCCCCAGTCTATGGACATCGACAGGGAGGTTCAGCCTATTTCTAACGACGACTCTGCTACCGCAAGCAGCGAAGCACCTCCGGCTCAGATTGAGTCGCCAGTGCAACCACCCTACAGTGGTGCATCCCCAGAGTCATGGCAGGCCCCTGTCGTCAACGGAGAGGCTGCTGTTGTGGATGCAGATGTACCACCAGTAGCACCGATGGACATTGTGGAACAGCCCAGTGCTCCGCCTGCGCAGGAGTCTAGCGTTGTGGCCGAGCCCGCGAAAGAGAAGGTCGACGAGGTTGCAGTCGCTATTCCGAAGCCACGTGCAACGCCGTCTAGGTGGTTGAAGCCCCAACCCACTCCTGTCGGCAGATGGTCTCACCTCACGCCCTACATTGCCGGAGAATTCACAACGTATCCAGAAATCACCTCCCGGCCAGAAGATGAGGCCCCTGTGGATGAGCAAACACCGGATGAAAAAGAGGTGGATAAAGAGGTGGTGGATATGGAGCCTCTCGTTGACGATAACGATGACGGGCCTGAAGCACTCGCCCCGGAAGCAGCCACGCCTGCTCTGAATACACCTACTCGAGGATCTCCGGTGCCAGAATCCACTGACCCAACGGCATTCAACTCACCTGCGCCGGTTGGAGAGGAAGCCGATGAGGCAGATGTCTCCGAGTCGCAGGAACCACCGGGTAGAAAACGGTATTTCCGCTACCGGAAACTCAGGGATGCCGAAGAGTATATCTCTGCGGTCGACAATTACGAGGAGATGTCGACTGCAGATTTGTTCGATATTCTGGAGGCAGCCAACGTGTCCTTGGTCCAATGGCAGAATGAGTGGAATGACCTTAACAAGATTGTCGACGATTACGAGAATTCGTTGCGCCGCCGCGCGGCTGATGCCAAATACGAATCGCGAACGCGGAACCTCCACCAGCACGGGTTGAATTACGAGGAACCGGACTTCACCGTCAAAGGTTACAAGGCCAAAGAGAGAGAGGTCATGAGTGAGACGCGCTATCTGCAGTCCCAGGATCGAATCATGGCGGCGACCTACGGTTTTGAGTACGACCCTCACCCTTCCAAGATTGGACGGCAGAATCCGGAGACCCAGCAATCGGGCATCATGACTCGGGGACGGTCTCTGCGCAATCAACCCCGGCAAACTGTGAAGGCTACCGAGGCGGAAGAGGTGACGGGCAAGCGGCAACGCAAGCCAGTCCAATTGTTCGATCCTGCTACCCAAGACGTCAGCCGCAGTTCTACGCCTGTTCCCGCAAGAGGAAAACGACGGCGCGGCGTAAATTCAGGACATGAGGAGCAGCCAAATATCACATCCAGCTTCAACACTGACAACGCGTCGGATCTAGACGAGAGTGCACCCAAACGCCGGAAGCGAACGAATCGAGTCAAAGCTGTGGTTCCTGACATTGTTGAAAATGCAGTGCCAGAGGCAGAGCAAATCATCGAGGAAGACTCCAACAGAGCCGGTAGAAGAGCTCGGGTAAAGCCTAGTATCAAGTACAACGACGCCTTCGCTTATCAGTTTGCGGACGACGAACCACAGCCCGAGGTTAAACCACGCCGGCATCTCTTGACCCTCAAAATCCCGAAGAGCAAAAATCTTAGCGAGCCGCCCTCTGCCATCTCGGATAACGGCGAGTCTCGACCTTCGACGGCGTCTTCCGATTCCACAACGCACACTGCTGAGTCTTCCTACTCTTTCCGGCCAAAGCGTCAGAAGCGATTCCGTGAGGATGCTGAGGAGAGTGAAGCTGCAGACCAGGCGCCTTTCAAGAAACGTGGCAAGCGAAACGGCCCCCAGGGCGCCGTGCGTGAAGACGCCGAAGTTCCAGCCGATGATGTTACGCCTGAGCTGGTGCAGAACCCACCCCACCGCAAGGTCCAGAAGATCAAGGTTGTCCGTAACACTGGTGAAAGCCGAAACGGAACACCAGCTTCTCAAGCCGCCACTGATGATGGCGATCTGAACAAGCATTACAAGGACATGACTAAGTCGGAGAAGATGTCGGCATCCATGAAGAGTAAGCAAACATTTTCACTACGACAGAAAAGCCAATACTAACATGTGCAGGTCGATGGGCAAACGGCAACATGGCGGGCGCAGTTGAGAAGAGAAAGGCTACACTGGCTGCGAAGAAGGCTGCTCAGGCGGCGGCTGACCAGCGAGTCGGTGCTATTGCCCCAAAGCCGAAAAGCAAGGCTGCCAAGAAGGAGATTGCTCACCCAGGCCAATCAACCCAACCTATACAGCCCTTGCCGGGAATGGACTTTTCATACTCGGGAAACTGAGCTCGTCCTCCATGCAACATTTGACAATCAATGAGGTTTACCAGCCTTCGTTGTTCATACAGGTGTCACAAAAGGGAGGCATTTCTGATTTCGCCAACTCGAGTGCATTGTCGAAGAGCGCCTTTTCGACAGACGTTGCTTTTTCTTCTTGTAACACTATCCAAAAGGGGGGAGGTCATGAGTAGGACAAGGAAGGGGTTCATCCTACTCTGGACACTTTGCGCTTTATGCTGTTTTTTCTCCTTGCTGTTTTTTTTTTTTTTTTCCTGGTACATATGGGAGCTTCCAAGGGCTCTTTTGCCATATCTGTACAGAATTTTTTACTAAGCATAGGAGCCAGACCAAACACCCACTGGTCGGTTCCAAGGGCGTTTAGGAGGAGGTATCACGCTGGATGAGGCCATCTGGCATTCTTTGTATAAGTACGGAGGCGGAAGTACACTAACAAACAATAAGTATCACAGGTATACCTGATGATATGGAACATGTGAACTCTTTTTGCTTCGAGCTTTGGGTATTCATGTGACGTCAACTACGCGGTTCGAATATGAACAATTTACTTGCTTCTAATCATCTCGCAGTGATTAAGGTGTTATAATATACGTAAGGCCACGTCCGAATTGACTCATTGAATTACTGAGATTTCGTATAGACCAATATTCATTATTATATGTACACTCCATGTGAAGTTTGAATCATGATAACATATCCTTAAATCCATCTCCTTCTATCCTCTTCTTTCCCTCCAGATGTGCCTGCAGCTCTAGGGTAGGGGGAATGTGACGGCTTGTTTCACAACCCGCATGCTATCATTCACACACATTTGACGTGTTGAGCTTTCTGGTGCCAACACGATGCCCAGAGTCCTTCGTCTGAGTAGCATTATCGTTTCATCTAATGACTGGCAGTAAAAGCCTCAAGGGTCTGCTCAACTGGGTAAAATGACAGCGTTAGACATTTTGGCTTGGTACATGTACGAATGCGCTTCATGAATCCGTTGAGTGGGCTTGAAAGTCTTTTGATTGTCCTCGATGTTGATGCCTGGTATGAATCATCCTTTACACGCCGCAGCCAAAAATGCAAGAGCCTAGCCCCCAATCCAGCGTCATTCCCAGCACCGTCTTCATGTCCCCCGTCCGAGTGCAGAAAAGCCTGTCTTGGCGCTTCATTGGGATTCGGGATCGGAGCCCCCACGCCTGAGTACTTTCTATTTCTTCTTATTTCCTTCGCGCCAAGCCACTTTACATCACGACACCAGAGTTGCTGGCAATACGCTAGGGAGTTCCGTTAGTTCTGGGGCCTGGGGAAACGTGGAGCATGAGTGGTTTGACTTACGGGCCACAGCTCAGCAGCCTCCTTACCGACGGGGCCGGTAATGGCAGAGCCCTTCATCTCACCCTTGGGGTTGACAATCTATTGCAATATACAATTAGTGTCTCTCAAATGACATCGCATCACGGTTTCGAGTGATTCAAGACGAGGAGTTCTTGAACCGCACAACTCCGTGGCAAAGGCGAGCATTGACGTACCACACCAGCGTTGTCCTCGAAGTACAGGAAAACACCGTCGAATCGCTTCCAGGGCTTGGCTTGGCGGACGATGACGGCGGGGTGGACCTTCTTTCGCAGCTCGGGCTTGCCCTTCTTGACGGTGGCCATGACCATGTCGCCGACACCGCCAGCGGGCAGGCGGTTCAGGCGGGCGCCGATACCCTTGACGGCGATGATGTACAGGTTACGGGCGCCGGAGTTGTCGGCGCAGTTCATGACGGCACCACTGAGGAAACGTGTTAGTTCGTGGCCGGAGAGTCGGGGTTTCGCGTTCGAGAGTGGCGGTTCGGTAGAGAAACGTACACAGGGAGACCGAGGGTCATCTTGAGCTTGCCACCAGGGGCACCACGCCTGCGCACATCGTCAGCTAACCATGTAATAACCCCAACTGAAGGCCCCCCTTCAACAATCTCTAGGACGTCCTGTTCGCTGCGCAATCCGGTCTTCTTTTGCTTCGAAAATTGTCTGCATCGATGTAGCTACATGTTGCCGTCGCAAGGCATTCTCCCCAATGTCGAAATTCGGAGTGGTCGATTCTTTCCGCAGACGATACGCCCTCGCAATGATTCCACCTCTTGCACGTCCTTTCCCGTTCCAAATATCCATCAGGGAAAATGCATGCTGACATGACTTACGATAGCTTGGCCATTGTATCGGTTTGTTTGTGGTGTTAATTCGTGGGAGAGAAGAGGCTGTCGGTGCTTGTAGTGACGGGGTTCGTGAACTGGGCGTTTTCAGCGAAAAATTCCCTAGGCAATCTGTGGGGTGAGAAACCCTACGACAAAGACCAGAGATCACGTGATGATAGCCGCTTATCGCGAAACTGCCTACCGGCTGCCCCACCTCACCCCACCAGTCTCATTTTCACCACATGCCTCATCCACCATCATGTTCAAGTTTTCATTTGTAGGTGTTTGTAAGCTTCGATGGGATGATTGGCACGCAGATATAGGCTGCGAGGGCCGACTGGCTAGCGGCATTATCAAGTTAGCCTTTTCTCTGCGATTTTGGAGCAAATTCTTGGAAAAGCACATTATCATTTGTTCTCATTGAACTGATGTTGTGCTCATATATGAAGGGCATATCCAACACTTGAACTAGCATCCCAACTTTGCACAGGAGATTGATTTTCAAGACTTCAGTGCCTCAAGGCCATCAAAATGACTTATTACATACAGGAGCATTGAAATGGGAAGCTGTGCATATAGTGGCTTCGTCCTCATTGCGCCTTTGGCAAGTAGACACTCATTTCAAACCCGTTCGTAAAGGGCAGCGTCATATTTTGAAATCCGCTGTCTGCAGATCGCAGAAAATCTAAGAGGTCTGCATATCCCTTGGCACCAGAAATGGTGTTGTCAGTAAGCACGACGGCGCCGTGCCGCAGATGGGGTAGGACGATTTTCAGCGTCGGGAGGGCTAGTGCCGACCAGACTGCTCATGGTCAGTATTGGCATAGGCACGGATACGTTACTGCAATTGGACATACTATCAAGCAGTAGAATATCGATTGTAGGCAATCCCTGTTGAAGTGTCTCGAGCAGATCACCTACCCGCAGGTCAATCTGCTCCTGGACTACAGGGCCACACTCAGCCCAGTACTGCTGCGCAACCTCTGCCTTTGCTTTTTCCTTCTCCGTAGCCACGACAACCCCGGGCTTTCCTTTGGCGGCCTTGGTGTTAGCGACTGCGAGAGCAAGGTATATGGTGCTGACGCCGAAGCTGGTGCCCGCCTCGACAATGTTGGTGGCGCCCATGGCATTGATCAGCTGATACATAAACTGGCATTTGTCTTCGTCCAATGCGATGAACTTGTCCTTCATAAGACGGTCGAACTCTGCCTTGGGATCTTTGGTGGCTTGTCTCTCTTTGAGATCACCGAGAATCTGCGAGGAAAATACCTTGCCGCTTTTTGACAAGGTGGCTTCCTGTTCAATGGACTGCTTGTGCAGCCTACTGAGGAGCTGCAGTATATGTGGTGGTGCATCAATTGGCGATGGCGAAGACATCTTGACAATGAAAAATCACAATGCATAAGGCTATTTTATCGGGTGGTGACGCTGAATCCAGTAGTCATGAATGCTTCTCCACCTTGTAACGGTGATGGCTTCTGGCGCTTTATACTTCCGTAATACATCCTCCGGTATTCGGAGTGACGTGTCCAGCGCGCATTGGCTTGGATCATAATGCTTCGAGAAGGATTACTCACGGGGAGCCAAAGTACTAGATTGCCTGAGTACATACTACGTATCAAGGAATTTATCGCATTATTGGCTCTTGTGTAGTTTTTTCGTTTTACCAATGTACTACACAGCACGACCTTCTGGACAAGATTTACGGAAAATAAGACGTCAAGGCTGGAGCAGCCGGCGGCTCTAAGCACGCGATGCCATGGTACCGAAACAGGCACGGCTATAAAAGAGACGCGGAAGAACCCGTCAAAACCGTATGTAGTGTCACAAGGTCATAGACCAAAGCTCAAGCAGGTTTTATAAATGCGCCGGAGCAGACTTAGCTCCGGATCCGCTGCTCCGCAATCCGGCCATCGACTGCCCCGCCGGAGGCCGGACATTGCGGATACCCGACGGCTCATGACTTGATCTAGAAAAAGGGCACAGAAGCCGGATCTAACACACGAGTCGAGGGAAGAAGAAAAGGAGGGCCAGTGTTCATACTTGGTTCATGTAGATATTTTCATCCAGCGTTTTAAGTTTGATTCGTGGCTTTGGCAGAATGTTGTCGCGAGGCGTCGCAGCTATATTTGGTCGTCCAAGTTGATATTCGGTGTATTTCAACAATGGGGAAGGGGGTCTCACACGACCTTTGCTGGGGTTCTGTAGGTGCCCAACATACTCTGAAGAAACCGTAGATCCGCAGGTCTTGTGTCGAAATGGAGGTTTTCGCTTGCGCTTCAATGCCGAAGAGTGCAATGTCACCTTGGGAAGGTGGTATGCTTGACTCCTGCACTCCGTACTCTACCTATTTGGACCATGGCTATGTGCAAGTTGCGGAAGAGAGTCAGACCACATAAACCAGCCCAAGAACAACCGCTGTACTTAACCAGCTTAGCAATGTGACTAAAGGCGATTTGCTTGTGTTTGGGAGTACGTAGACTAGTACGGGGTATCAACTGGGAAATTGCGATTAGACTATGGATGCTGAGGGAAAGTTGATGATATAATTAGTGCAGAGGATCGCTGGAGGTGAGATTCGGCCAAGGCCCATTTTGTCTCCACGCGCGCACAGGCACCATTAGGTCATCCGATATTTTTATTATTTGTCTGTCAACGTTTTGGTTTCATGATGCGAGTGCCAAGGCTGAGACATGAGGACAGTTCTCATGTCTTCGTTGGCGTTTTGCAGCATATCACAGACCTACCAGAACAAGTAGGTTACGTATTACCGATCAGATACTTGACCCTGGCTATGCATGAGACCCTTCCGATCAAGGCGGGGTAGCGTATGTCTCCCAGAATAAGTGGGATGTGGGCAATGACACCACGGTGTTAACAGTGCCCAATAAATCGAAGGAGTTCACATCGGATCAAAAGAGTTGAATGTGAGAGTGCCGTCTGTTTCAAATATGGCCCTAGATATGGTCGACTACGGCGGGTTTATGGGAAGGAGCGGCGGGCAGTCTTGCTTGCCCTCTACATCGGTGCGGCAGGAGGAAGGAGGGAAGGAGGGAAGGAGCCAAGGCATCATTCATCCCGCCCATTTCTAATCCAACCACGAGATGTTAGCCGGACAGAACCAACAGATAATTCAAGATCTGTGTTGGCTAATCGACACTTTGCGCTTCACACGAACCAACTCGCATTTGTCCAATAATCAACTGCTTGGCGCCGCGGCTAAAAGCGCCCACAGGGTTGACGGTGTGCCCTACCTGCAGTTTCCACCACGATTCTGACAGCCCCATACATCTCCCATGCACGTTGGTTTAGGATGCTTGGAGCTGCGCCGCACAACGAATCACCGGGTAAAGAATGACTGACAACGCCATGGAGGTGCCATAGCACGGGGATAACAAACGAACAACTTGCCCTTGCTCTGAGGCTGCCCGAGTGCTCTGAGGCTGCTGTTACTGTAAACAGAAACAGCTCGTGCACCCCGGACGATCTTTAATGCCCCATCCAACATGGCCACTACGCCGAAAACACCCTCAACAGGCCCATCGATTGCCTCGCCGGGGAGCTTTATTTAAATTGCACCCCTGCAAGCACAATAACACCCGGGTGGATTCCCATCCTCAAACCCGTACCTACGGCTCGCTTCCGTGGCGGACCACTGGGCTGTTACGGACCGTCTCCCCCATTGAGGCTCGCGAACGGCTGCACCCAATGTTTTTTTCTTCCTTCTACTGCCCGATTTCTGGAGACAGAGCACGCATAATCACGATACCAAACAGTCACCAGCACTGCCGTTATTCTCGTCGTCATCCCCGGAGCCGTCATCATCAGCCCCAGCGCTCGCTGCCATCCGCAACTCCGCTCGATTTCACGATAACCCCTCTGTTGGTCGCACCAACCCACTTCAGCCGACATAATCAACCTCTCAGCCCTCTCCCCGCACATGGAAGCAAATGATTGTGCCAATAGAGCTGGATAACATGGCAGATGCTTTCGACTTCAACCAGTTGGGCCTGCCGTCAGACCCGACCACTCACTCCTCGCCTTTACCACCGCCTGCGACGACATTGACTGCACCTACACCGACCCATCATGCCGACGACACAACCCACACCGCGCGCCATGGCGGCGGCGTCACCGTCTATCAGACCACCGGCCCCGATGCGCATACTGGCCCCATATTGGCCCCGGGAGGCTCTGGCATGCCCGCCCTCAACCCCAGGTCTTGCGTAACATGTCGCCGACGCAAGGTCCGCTGCGATAAACAGATGCCCTGTTCAAACTGCCGTAGGGCTCAGATCCCCTGCGTTTTCCCCGCCCCTGGCCGCGCTCCTCGACAACCTCGACCAAAAGATCCAAATGCGCCCCCCAAAACGACAAGCCAAAGGGAAGTCGAGCTGGTCAAGAGACTCAAGAAGCTCGAGGGAATTGTCGAGGAGCTGAGCGGTCAAATCGAGGTCGAAGGGGGCAAGTCAGCCGGTGCTTCCCCTGAAGCACTCTACCCTGGCCAGCACCCATCTACACTACGGAAACCCTCCATGGACTACACTGGACCGAGTCCTAACTCTGATTCTACCAGCGACCAAGGCATGGGGAAGAAGGACGTTCAGCAACAATTCGGGAGACTGGTTCTGAACGATCACAAAGGGAGCACCATATACGTGAGCAGTGGTTTTTGGTCCAAGCTGAACGATGAGGTTCGTACACTATCCAATATTATGTGGATTCCCACGCTTATTTTGTTTCAGTTGCATTCCATTAGGAAAGAAACGCGAAAACTTACTCCAGACGGAGAAAGCGATTCTGAAGACGACTCAACACCCTACACATCTCCAGGGCCGAATCCATGGCCCGCCAAGGACCACCATGACTTCATTCTGGGTTATCGGTCCAGTGATGTTGACCTGAAGGGTTGCCATCCCCTTCCAGCTCATGCCCCTTACTTGTGGTCTGTGTATCTGGAGAACGTAGATCCGCTTGTCAAGATCCTGCATGTTCCTTCCACGGAAGGTTTAATACACCAAGCCAAGACAGAGCCCGGAACGCTTTCACCCGCCGACGAGGCTTTGGTGTTCTCAATATACTATGCTGCTATTATTTCTTTAGAAGCCGATGAGGTGAGGCGGCGAGAACCCACTGATGGTAGTTGTTGCTAATGTCTCGTTCAAGGTCATGGCGAAATTGGGCACAGACAGAGACGACCTCCTCCGCCAGTACCGATTCGCATCAGAACAGTCACTTGCCAAGGCAAACTACCTGAACACGTCAGACTTGACTGTGCTCACAGCCTTTACTATCTTTCTGAAGGTTGTCCGTCGACATGACGACACCCGCTTCTGTTGGTCCCTAACTGGACTCCTGGTCCGAATAGCGCAAGGCATGGGCCTTCATCGGGACGGTACCTACTTTAACCTCACTCCCTTCGAGACCGAGATGAGGAGGCGAGTATGGTGGGTTATCATGACCATCGACGTGCGGTCTTCGGAGGAGATGGGCTCCGACATGGCCATTCCCGATGGGTCATTCGATACGGAAATGCCGTCCAACGTGAACGACGCCGATATCAGCCCCGAAAGTACCGTGTTGCCCGAGCCTAAAGACGGGAGGTCTGATTCTGCGTTAGCTCTCGTGAGATACGAGATTACTCTTCTGACGAGGCGTTTCCACGTCGCCGCCTCTTCGATGACAGCTGAGACACCCATTCTAGGGACTTCAACCATCTCGGAACGGGAGCAAGTACTGGTCGACATCTACCAGCGCATCGAAAGAAAGTTCTTGAAGTATGTCGGAGATGTCTCGGATCCGTTGAATTGGATGGCGGCTCTCATCTCGCGCGTCATCATGGCAAAAATGCGCCTAGTCATCTATCAGCCGGTAATATTCCCAGGATCCAATCAGCACATGTCGGAAGACATTCGCGACCGCGTTTTTGCAGCAGCCATAGAGATCATCGAGTTCAACCATAGGCTCAACACAGACTCGCGTTGCAAAAACTATCGGTGGCTCTTTCTCAGCTACACCAACTGGCCTGCCATCGCATACCTGCTTATTGAGATATGCCGAAGACCATGGTCAGCACTGGTTGAGCGCAGTTGGGAGGCTGTCCACGGCTACGATCGAGATCCTACCGAAATCGCTAGAAATACAGACCACATCGCCGTGTTCCTGCCACTGCACATGTTATTCGTCAGAGCTCGGAAACACCGGACGGCGGAGATTGCACGACTGAAGGCCAACCCTGAGGAAGCGCGTCGCCTGGACGGCACCGAACGCGTCAAGCCGCCTCAATCACGGTTTGATCCCATACCCGACTCGGAAACCACCATGGAATACTTCCGTCAAAAATGGAGGTCTCTGGTACAACAAGAGGGTGCTAGCCCATGGACAAAAGCTACTCTTACTCCAGCCAATAGTGACTACGAATCCCTACGAGCCTCGGCATCTCCTTTCCAAGCACCTCATGTGCAGCAGCATGCTTTGCAGCAACAGCCGCAGCATAATGTCAGCCAGCAGATACCGCCGGTGGACTACGCCGGAGTGAATTTGGAGTACTTGGGCGGTGCTCTTGCGCAGCCAGCGGTTGTCATGTCTGATTTCTGGTCAATGCCGGCAGCGAACACGAAGCCAGCACCAGCGTTTGCTGTCAACAATGCGCCGGGCTTCAACCAGGCTCCTGATTCTCAGACTGCTCAGAACTTCATAAATGACGAGGTGTTGAGACAAAAGGCATACATGCTGCCATCGCAACCATCGCAGCAGCCGCCAAAGGATGACCATGTGCCGCCGTATTTATGGCCAGACTCTTTTACGGCAATGGGAGACGACTTGGATAATGGAGCAGCGGAGGATATGGACATGCTAGGTGATGGATTCAACTGGCAAGACTGGAGCCAGAACATTCGGGGGTTGGAGATGGATAACACACAGGGACAATGGCGGTGGTAAACTCTGCATAGGTTGCCAACACTGACAAGGACAAGAGTTGGAGATATCATGATGATGTATGATTTGCTATTTCAAACAGGCTGGACGATGGGCAAGGGACGCATGGCGTTGTGGCCGAGACTGTTTTTATATGGAGCGTCATGTTTTATTGACTCGGTTCTCATATTTATGAAAGTCATTGAGCTGATGCAAGGACAAGATCATTCGTTTACCGTCCTCTGGCTTGACTGATTATTACATCATTCTTTCTTGGTGATCATAACAGCTGGTTGGGATTGTTCTGCAACCAATGTCTCCAACGTCTATGACTTATACACTCGTAAGCACGGCACATGTACATTTAGAGCTTGGAACCGGCCTTGAACCGTCGCTCCTCTTCCAGCACATCTTCCCGGCGGCGGATCTCAACCTCGGACGGGCCCGCCTTAGTGAAGCGCACAAGGGCCACATTCTCCCAGTCACCGCCCCTCGCCTGCCCCTTGAGTTCCGGGCCGGCCTTGTCCAAGCCCAGAACAATCCGCTTATCCGACTCACGGATGAAGAGCGTGTGCGGGCTGATGAGCTTGTCGGCCCAGGGGATGCGTGCCGTGGCATGCTGCCTGCCCCTGTCCGTCTCCGCCGTGGGCACGGCCCGGAGGAACGCGCGCAGCCGCCTGCGCTGTGCGGTGTAGTGCAGAGGCGCCTCCTCGAGGGACGCGGCGCCGGCGCCGGCGAAGAAGCGCGCGAGCAGAGTGAGCAGGTAGACCTGCGGCGGAAATAAGGTGATGGCGCCGGCGGCGGCCTGCGCGAGGAAGGTCTGGGGCGCGGCGAAGAGCGCGGCCGTGTGCTCGACGCCGCCGTCGGGCGTGGGGATGAGCAGCGACGAGGGGATGCCGGTGCGGGCGATGGGCAGGAGGTAGAGGTACATCTGGGTGGTGAAACGTTTAGGCACGGTGGCCGGGGTAAGCCAGCGAGTGAAGGGGATCAGGCCGTCTGTATTAGTCGCGTGTCAGGATGGAGATGCAATAAAGGGTGAGCGAGGCCAGGCTGGATAGGGACGGACCTATGTCTGCAGCACCGCCGACCTGGGCCAACCACTCCCCGAACCCGACCTCCCCAGCATGAACCCGCCTCCTGGCGACATCCCTCTCCTCCAGCGACACGTCCAGAAGCGCACCCTCAGGCCCCTTGGCCAGCAAGATGCCCGTCTCCTCAAACGTCTCCCGCACGGCGGCGCGGCGGTAGGCCTCCCCATCGACGTGGCGCGCCGGCGAGCCCACGGCGGGCACGTCGCCGTCGTGGCGGGCGTCGAGGTTGCCCCCCGGGAACACGTGCGCCGAGGCGAAGGACGTGGACGTGTGTACGCGATGCAGAAGCAGCACCTCATTAGTCGCGGACACGAGGATGACGGACGAGCTGGGCCGCGGCTCCATGTAGGCTACTGGTGCTGTGGAGGAGGAGGAGGCGGAGGAGGGCCGCCGCGAGGAGGTGAAGAAGGTTGCTGTTGCTCGCGGGGTATGGATGATGCTTCTGGGGGTTGGCAGTGCTGAGAAAGGGAATGCGGTTCTTGGGGGCATTGTTTCCTGGTGATGGGTGTGCGGGTGTGGTTTATGTAGTTCATGCTGGGGCTCGTTCTTGGTGTTGATTCTGGTGATGGCTGCGGGGCTGGTGGCTTTGACTTCCTGAGCCGAGGTCCAGCGAACCGTACACAGGCGTTCCAGCATCGCCAGTTTCAAGCTTTGTAAGAATGATTTATCATAGATTCAACTCTGTCGTGTATAATGTACGGTCATGCATCTTTCTAGACGCATTATATCCACATGAATTTCATGTAAGCCCTTTTTGCGCAGATAAATCTTCACTTCACTCACGCCGCAAACGCGGCAAACGCTCAATTGAAGAAAAAGAAACATATATGCTCTATTCTATATATGCAGTCGAACGAAATAACACCAGCAATGCCATGGCATCTTCAACCCTGCTGATAAATGCTCCGGTTCTGGTTCTAGGGTATATAAAAAGCAGTGCAGGTCGACATCAGAACGCTCCATCTTGCAACAAGGAATAAGAATAAAACAACCTCAACCCCGTTCCCCCACGAGCTCGTCATCATCATCAAGCAACCCAAGAAGAGAAAGTAGGACAAGAAAAGTTCATGGAAAAATGCAAGACATAGATAACATGCAATCCAGCTCTTCATCTCCTTGACAGCTTGTGTCAGCCATGGCTCGTTTGTACAATCCCAACCAAAACATATCTGAAACTACACCGCGAAAACATTATGATGACAACTCCATGCAACCGTGTAATGCAATATGTTTCAAAGAAAAAAGACAGGACAAGGAAAAAAACAAAGTAGGAAGAAGCCGACACCATCTACTTGGCGATGGCGGTGCCCTGGTCCGCATAGAGTTCGCGCAACAGCTGGTCCATGGTGATCCTCTGGTTGGGATTCGGCACCAGCATCGCTCGAACCAGACGCTCTAGGTGATCCGTGGTGCCGAGGGCTTCCCGTGCCTCGCGGATCTCCGTCAACCAATCGCGCATCTGGTCCATGGCGGGCTGACCATTGCCGTACTGCTTGTGCGGCACCGCGGGATTGTTGACGCCTGCGATCTGCCAGTACAGAGGCTTAGGATGGTGTCGTCTTGCGCGACTGTCGGGGAAGGCAATCTTGCGCAGGAGGTAGAGCATGGTAACGCCGAGCGCCCACACGTCCGATGGCGGCCCACGAAACTTGCGCCCAATGAACTCAGGGGGCACGTAATACGGCGTGCCTCCGCCTCCTGGTGCGTTGGCGGCCAGTGTCGACAGCCCAAAATCGCACAGAACCGCGCCACGCTCCCGCGAGTACAGAATGTTGGCCGGCTTGATGTCGTTGTGGATCAATCTGCGCCCGTGGATGTAGCTCAGAGCGCTGGAGATGTCTCGAAGGATCCGCAATGCGTCGTCCCTGGTGCCCTGGAACTCGTCGTTGGCCTTGTTCCTCCAGCGTGGCACTGCCGTCAGATCCTGCGCATCCACATGCTCCATGTACAAGGACAAGAAGCGCGCATCGCCTCCGTAGTAGCGTACAATGGACTCGTGCTGGAGGTCTTCCTGGCTCTGACTCTCGCGCATCCACATGTCCGCCTGGCGGATGACGTTCCGCTCATGAACCTGGGGCTTCTCGTTGGGATTGGCCACACGAGTCTTCAGTACCTTTACTGTTACAATGTTGTCGGGAATGTGCGAGTGCGTTCCCGTGTAGACAGCAGAGAGAGCCGTGGAGGCAATGGGTTCGCGCTTGGTAAGTTGGTACTTGTCGAGCTCGCAGATACCCTCCACCGTCACCGTCTCTCCCTTTTCGGCATCCAGTAGAGCATGGCCATTGGCCGCGGCGACTTCCTTGCTCTCGCGACCATGGGGTAGCGGAAAGACGAGCGGGTCGGGTGCTGGACGAAGAAACATGACGACGCCGTCATCAGCGCCGCCTCTGACGTCTGCAGCCGCGGTCAGGTCAGAAACCCGGCGCTTAACCCGCTTGTCCTCATCTTCGGGTGTAAGAGCCCGCTTCATGCTCGAACCGGGCCGGTCAGAACTGTTGAGGGAGGATGCAGCATCGTCGGGAAGGGGAGGCAGAGATTGGTACAGTGTCAGTGGCCGCTTCTCCAGGATGCGGAAGTCCAGAACGGCGATTTCCCTGACCGTGATTCTCCAAGTGCCTGGCTTGAGGCCTTTGGGAACGCCCGGGTTGATGAGATGGGTTTCGTTGGCGGGCGGGCTAGCGAGGGGAGTGTGAGGGATGCGCGCAAGCAGGATTGGCACGTCGGATCTGTTTAGAAAAATGACTTTATCGCTGGCTGGGTCGTAGTAGAGCTCGCACCACAGCGGTGGTCGCGACGACTCCTCCATGGTTTCGCCGGGAATCCTGACGGAGAACTTGATGTCTCTGGAAGTCTGAGTCACGGCAAGAACCTTGTGCTCGGGCTGGTCCGTGGAGGCCACCTCGGCGCGAAGGGCAAGCCATTGGCAGTTGTCGCTGCCGGGGCTGACGGAGCGGGAGTTATGCAGCTTTGTGAGAGGGCGAACCAAGATGCGAATTCCCTGCTTGCGGTGGTGGTCCTCAACCTGCAAGGTGTCGAGATGCACGGCCTCGTCGTCCGAGGCGATGACGGGCTCCTCGACGCGGATGCCTCTGAAGCGGGCATCAATCTCAGACTGCGAAAAGGGTTCCGTCTTCTCTTCCGAGTCCTCCGTGGAGGGCTCGAACCGGTGCGGAAGCATACGGGACGGCGTGTGCTGCAACGCCTAACGGCCCATGTGACGTTGGGCGAGGAGCACGAACGACAGCTTCAAAGGCAAGGCGGGTAGTGTGTGCAGTAAGCCCCGGATCCACGAGCAAGACCAGCGAGTATAGCTACTACCACCAGCTGGGGCTGTTGGACCGGACCAGTGGCTGGGATGACTCGAGTTGGTTGTGTGTGAGGGGTTGATGGATGGATGGACGGGTGTTAGTCACCCCCTCAGTGCAGCAGAAAATGGGGGCTCTGCTCCTCCGCACTGTAGCGTGGCAATCAGGTCTGTCGTGCTTGAGCAGGCAACGTCCAGGCAGCAGAGACAGGCGAAAACGACGATCAGCAACGACGGCTTGAGAGAGGCTGCTCGATGTTGCGGCCCAACCTTGTCAGACACTGTTGGTGCTAGGGGTTCGCAACGTGAAGAAAATGTGCGTCTAATGTGCAAGTTGTTGTCAGAGCCGTTGTTAAAAGCAAAGTGGCCGAGCTGCGCCAACAGGGTGATAGAGACGCCTTGGGGGGGGGAAGGAAGACAGAGGAAGAGAGAGAGAAAAAAGATAGATGCCCACTTAGTATATGCACACACTGACAGAAATAGACTGGGTGTGGAAGAGCAAAGGCAAAGCGAAATGTAGCGTGTCAATATGTAAGATGAGATGGCATGGGGGGTATGTGTATGCTGTATGGGCAAGGACAGAGAAAGATGGGATCGGAGGGAAAACAAGACACAGAATGAAGATGGGGGAGTCGATGCCGAACAACAGATAGATGGACGGATGGATGGATAGATGGATAGATGAATGCCGTGCAACGGCTATCGTGCAGCATAAATGCAGGAACAGCAGAAATCCGTCGCAACGGTTAATTCCTTGGAAGCCCCGGCGGCTCATCAGATGCGCAGCCGCACAAGAGGTCCAACAAGGCCTGCTGATGATGGAGTCTCAGTACTCAGCCTCCACGGGGAACAGTCATCAACCTGTTCCTGTCTCCTGTCAAGGCGGACCGCCGCCTCAGGGGTGCCTGCGCGAACCACCTGACGGACAGCCTGTATGTGATGGCCTTGATTTCTTGCGACCGGGTTGCTGGGGCGTGGCTAGTGGAAGGGCGTTTTGACGTGATTTGGAGAAAGCTGCTAGGTACCTTATGATGAAAGATTTTGTGGTTGGACAATTTGTTACCTTGATCTTGCCTGCCCAAGTGACGATCCCGTCGAGTTTGTGGCTTCTCTCTCCTTCTGTCTTCTACAGCTGCTCGTGGGTTCCGCCGCGCCGGTGGAAAACACACAAGAGTTTAAAAAAAAAAAAAGGCAGCATGCAATGGATGACCCGACGATTGTTGATGAATCCTGCAGTTACCGGCTGAGTGATAAAGTGATTAAATCCACATGTCTTCATCAGCCTTTTCCTCGCTGTGATTATCGATGCTACGTAACCACACGATAGGTAGTAGGCACTCTTCCTTACATTTGCGCTGCTGCCTCGAGGCTTGCTTGCTTGTACAATACCTGGAAATGCCTGGTTCCATCAGCGACGCGCTTTTCTCATAAAAGTCTCTCTCTAAAGGAAGATAAGATAATGTGAGGTTATTTCTTCTTGCGTGGCTCCCGTATATCGGGCTCTGGAAGGATTGCTAGAACAGAACTATCGAGCCCTAGGACGGCCACAAATAGCAAAGCTCCAGGGCTGTGCAGTTTGGAGCTGAACGAACCCGAAATCAGGGGCGTTCCACAGCGACCCCGCTGCCTCCAGATGCTCAGCGTCGTCATAACCCGTCTCTGGATCCTGTTCCTTTTCGTAAGGGCACGTGACAATCTCGCTCTGGTTCTGTTCAGTTCCATCATGAGGACAGTTACCGCCGAACAGTGTTGGCAAAGGCCACGAGGGACGGCCCGCTCCAAACGCCTTGGCTTTGGTTTTGAGCATTCTACATCACACTTTTTTCACCTCATCTGCCAACAAAGGCGGCCATGCAGAGTCAGTGCGTTAGCAAGCATGATTATGGAAGAATATAAGTGATGATTGAGCCCGAGAAAACTTGTCCGCGAGAGACTGGCATCTGAGTAGAAGTCCCGGGTGATGCATTTCTTTAATCGCTCCCGGCTACGCGCATCGACCACGGTCCGAGACCGTCTCTGGGGTCAGGCAGTTAGTCGCCCCTCTACTCAGGTGCCATGCTCGGAAGCGTGACCACGGCAACGTGATGCCAACAATAAATAACACACGAGCAGCCATGTCCTACAGTACCCAAGCACGGTACCACGAGGATATCAACTGCAACAATAGTTACCCGAGAGTGTCATATGATGGCAATGTGCAAATGGATAAACACCTCTCCTCCCAATCCCACGGCAGATTTGAAGATGCCCAAATGGTTGGATCAGCTTCACGGTGAATATTGCCTGCAATGTGGCTGGAAGGCTAGACCACAGCGGCCCTCTCGAGCTGACCTCTTGCTGCCCACCACCAACCATGGCCCAATTTCCTAAAACGGAATGGGGCCGCATTCCGTCAGAGTGGCTAGCAGGGGCAGGGGGGGGGGCCTGGAAGCTTCTCCTCCGGTTGGCTGCCGACGGAGTTCAAACTCCACCAGGAAGGATCCCATTGGGTTTCTAAAATTTCACATGAAACCTCATTGGCTCCTAGAAATGGCGGAGTGCAACACTTGCAGTCTCGTGTTTGCCCATCGCCGCAGCTGCAGCCAATGAAAAGGCGAACCCTTTGACGCCTCAGGCCGCCATGCTGCGCACTTGCGCTTGGCACCGACGCCCACGGAAAGTAGTTGCTACTGCGCACTCCCCGGCTCAACGTGTAGTCTCATCGTCACCAACGGAGCCCAGTGATGCCCAGCACAGACGAGCTGCCCATACAGTGTCCCTACCGTCCCTTCTCTCAACACAGCGTCGTTATCACGGTCAATCTTGTCCCGTACCTACGCTATAGTTGCTCGAGAACACTCGCTATGGCCGCTATGAGTCTTGCTTCGATGGTCTGAATCGGGCCTCTCTCGCTACGAAACTTCCCTGGGCTACCGTATTCTTGACGACCTCTCCGCGCTCCCTCACCGGCTCTCCCTCAACCCCCTCCCCTCCTCGCTTACTGGCTCGCCATGGACGATCCAGAATGGAGCTGGCCTGCCTGGAAGTTTGGCATGAAGCGCGACGAGCTATTCACCACGCTTCATGATCAGTACAACACCTTCTCCTTGTCCATCCAAGACCCCGAGGCCTTTCACCACGACGTGTACGAAATATCCCGCGATGCCAGCACCACCGATGAGTTCCACCGTTTGATGGCGACCCGGCAGCAGCAGCGGCTCCGTGAGCTCAACGAGTCTCTGGAGTCGCTCGCCGTCGAGATTATTGCCAACCCGAAGCTCATGGCTACTCACCAGTGGCAGTACGCTCTTCAGCTCTTCCGAACCAAGTCATACGACTCCATCGTCAGATACTTTGCGAGCTACCTCCCTGATGACTACCTTTCCCATGATTCTCTCTCCCCTACCACTACTTTCTCCGAAACCGACAGCATATGCACAACAAGTACCAAGGCCAGCAGCGTCGACGGTACCGCATATGCTACCTTTCTCGATCAGTCATGTTGTTCTGATGGTCCCGTCATAACCGAAGAACCTTACTCACTTGACACTATCCCAAAGTCCCATTCCGCGATGGAAGGTCCTCTTTCGCCGCCAGAATCGGAGGTGACGCAATCGGATCTGCCCGAGTCACTGCCTGCAGGTTCGGACGCTCTCGACTACGACTCTCATCCTCGCTCACGATCAATGTCCTTCTCTGGATCGGAATCGGAGCGGTTCTGTCCTTCGGCCACACATCCCCTGGCCTTGGACGAAGATGAGACGTCGCAGTCTGACGACACCGATACCGCCATCTCTTCTCCTTCCGACTGCGGCGAAAGCCACTCCTCGCTCGACTCCGTCGCCGACAAGGAGCACAGCATGCAAGCCATAGATGCTTTCGACGATGATTTCGATTTTCCTACCGCTCAACTTCCCGAAGACAGCTTTGGTGTTTTCGACTCTTATGATACCCTTGAATCTGATACCCCCACACCGCGACAAGAACCTTTTGCCAGCAGTTATACCGAGTACAAGCCCAGCGCATCAGCACGAAGGCTACCCTCATCATATCGACGGTCGCCGTCACCATCATCACGCATAATACATCCACACGGGGGGGACGGAGGTGTTGTTCAGGAGATTCGGAGAAGTCCGGAGGAGGCGCTCAGCAAGGTCCAAAAGTCGAGTGCGGACATGATACGCAAGCGTGCAAAGGACAGAAGACGGATGGCATAGCAGAGACCGAGGCAGGTGGATCTGTATATATGTGATGCTAACTGTACATACTTGTATCTTATGACAGCGACGACTTAAAAAGCGTACAATCTTTGACAGCAAGCGTGCTGACCCCGAAGTGATGGGCTTCTTATGTGTTGACGTACACGCCAACTTTTTGAAGGCTTGTCCAAGTTCTTCCTACTGGAATCTTCAGGTGAGTGCAGTCTCTCGGCTGATCTATTGCTAATATAGGCGTGACTTTTTTGTCGCTGGACCTGATCTATCACGAACTTCACGAGTCATGTGGCGTTGGTGTTTAGTTGTGACCCGTGCATCGCCGATTTAGGACCATGGCACATGGTCTCCCCAACAAAGAAAAGGTAAGTCCCATGCCTCCCCTGGATCTTGTATCGACTATCTCCTATTTCCCATGCTACCTGGCAACCTTTCTTGGTATCGTACCTTGCAGTAGCGGACTTTTGGTAAGTCGGTGACGTCACTGTAGCTTTAGCTGGTCGAATCCGTGATTGCGACTTCTGCATGATCGTGGATAATGATAATGCTTAATTGAATACCATCACGCGCCTTGACGACGCGTCTTACATCGTTTACAATATCCGTACCATGCCGTGTCTGCTAGTGTTTGAATACGTTGAACCTAGGGATTCATCACGTGGAGGTACTATGGGATCACGCCCCCGTGGCATGATTGTCATTACACCGTCTTTCTCTGCTTCTCTTCGCCATACTCGTCTTACCACATTACCGGCACGAACTTGACACTTGCGATGCTGTGCGTATGGTGAGCAGCCGCACTCCTACCTCAGCCCGTCGCATGAGAGTCCGGAGGAGCCCTCCAAAGGCCCTGAAGTGTTTGGGGCTGGCGCCTTCTTCAACGTCTAAGTGAATCTGTCGGCTGTTTATGGCTAGAGACGGTGGGCATGTTCTGGTCTTGAAGGCTATGATTTTCCCTCCCTCCGCGTATATTCGTGCTTCAAGCATGGCTGGCGTAACGAGGAGCGCGGAGGCTGTGAGCTCGACACCGTGGAGTGGCTCGAGGGTAGAGCGATGGGCGGTCGGTGGTTGACTGCGCTGATGGGAGTGTTTCTTTACGTGTGAGCTTGTAGTAGAAAACCATTGAAGAGCATGTTGAGTAGATATTCGTCAAAATGCGGTGGAGTTTGGGAGAATCGTCCCAACAAAGATCTGAGGCTCGGTGCACAAGCAAAGACTTTACGAACAGCCCACCAAGTACATAACCTGTTTCTATCGTCGTGGCCATAGCGAGTTGTGTTATTGAATTCAAGCGTTTCCGTTAATGACGGATGAAGCAGTTTCGTTTGGTTTCCTCAGTTGCCATGAGCATCCTGCTCACGTGACAGCCCACCACGGTCTCGTAGCCTAGCATGAAGACATGCAGCACCTTGCCTACCTAGTTCAACTTCTTTCACTTTCAAAACCAACACTCCGCAAAGCCATGGATTACAGTCGCAGAGGCACGGGTGCGAGCTCCAACCGCCAGTCGCCTGCTCCGCGAGATCTGGCCTCGCCAAGGTACGATTCGAAGACCCGGATCACGAAGCCTGCACGCCCAGCAGACTCCAAAGCCTCCAACAGCAAAGCCAAGTATCTGACGCAGGACGAGCAGTCTCGTCAGTGGGTGGCGGATGAGGACAAGTTTGTGCTCAAGCAGTCCAAGAAGAAAGCCGATATTCGTGTCCGTGAGGGGAGGGCGACGCCAATCGACCACCTGACGTTCAACTTGCGATACATCGACCCAGAGCGGGACGTGTTCGACGATTCCGACGCCGACATTGCGATTGAGGTTATTCATCCGATATCCCGCATAGATAACTTGGCACTGGATCAACTTACTCAGCTCGAGTCGGATATTACCTCGTACCTCGTCCTTGAAGAAAACGCCACCAACCTGCGATACTGGAGGGCTCTACAGACGCTGTGCAAAGATCGCATCGCAAAACTCGATCCCCGAGGACACGAGGGCAGAGTGGTCAGCAGCGTGGCCAGCGATATCGACCGGATCCTGTCGCCCAAGACGTACGCTCAGCTTGAGGCTCTAGAAAAGCAAATCAGGGCCAAGCTCCAGTCCGACGAAGACATCGATGCAGACTACTGGGGTCAGCTTCTCAGCAGCCTGCTTGTCTGGAAAGCCAAAGCCACGTTGAACGAAATTTTTGACAACATCACGGAACAACGCAATAAAGAACTGGTAGCGCGAGGATCGCAAGGCCAGGACGGTTCGGCTCAGAAAACCTCGCGAGATGCATCCGGAGGTGGTAATGAGCTCGTCAAGAAGTCGGACGACCTGACCTCTGCGTCAGCCACGGGTAACGAGGATGTTTCTCAAGCAACAAAGGCCCTCTACGATCGCGAAGCCGCTCGCGGAGTGTCCGAGAACGAGGAGATCTTCACGGCCGAGGAGGCGGTGCCGAGTGGTTCGAAACCGCAATGGACCGATAAGTATCGCGCCCGCAAACCAAGATACTTCAACCGCGTCCAGATGGGCTACGAGTGGAACAAGTACAACCAGACGCACTACGACCACGACAACCCGCCGCCAAAGGTCGTCCAAGGCTACAAGTTCAACATCTTCTACCCCGAGCTCATCGACAAGACCAAGGCGCCCACGTTCAAGATTATTCGCGAACATGGGCGGAAGCGAGGCGAGTCCTTTGCCGCAGCAGGAGAGGAAGATACCTGCTTGATTCGGTTCATCGCCGGCCCTCCGTATGAGGACATCGCCTTTCGTATTGTGGATCGCGAATGGGACTACAGCGCGAAAAGGGAGCGGGGTTTCAGGAGCTCATTTGACAAGGTACGTGAAGTCTTCTTTTCCTTCCTCTTCCCCTTTCTCTCCCTTTGAGGCTTCCCGCGACGCGGCAAGGTGCAGATGCGACGCCGGGATGGTGCCTCCAAGAGCTTCCCCGTTCGCCTAACTCCTTTGCCGGTACGCGGCTATGGAACCGGTAGAGGCCAGGCTGGTAACAGCCGTAGCCGCGGGGATCTTAGTTTCTGATGTCAATGGAAGCTAACGTATTTCCCAGGGTATCCTCCAACTTCATTTTCAGTTCAAAAAGGTCTTTTACAGGAAGTAAAGGCCCCCCTCAAGGGCCCTCAAGGGCGCATTATGCAAGGCTTGCGTTCGTTTCTTGGCTCTGTGGCTCAGCACGCTCCCCACACAATGTATCACTGCAGGGTGCTTGCAGTACGTTGTCCAGCTAGAGTGACTAGCGAGGCTGGCTGCAAAAAAAGCCTTGGGCTGTTTATCTATCGCATAGTTGGGGTCAAGAATCAAAATGAGCCACGCAAGATCGCCATGGGCCACTGTTCGGACCCCGCTCAGAGGGGTGTTCCTCTACGACCGACCTCTGCTTGATTCACCCACGCCACGCTCCGTACCCTCACACCCCTACCCTCTGGACGACTGGTCTGTTCTTCCGTACATTGCAGCAGCTTAAGGTCTGCAGAGACTATGTATAATCTCGCAAGGGTGTGGCTTGTTCTTCGATGATGGGCAATGGCACCCTCTATCAACTGACGTACATCCATCTTGTTGTCCTTCGAACTATCACCCAGTCCAACTAGCATAGATGGAGCAGTTGTTCTCTCGGTGTACCAGGGCTCAATTACCAGTCGCCGTCATACTCTATTTGTGTTACACCACATACGCTAGGTTTTGGATTGCAGCCCATTGCTTGACGTGGGCCTGAGGCGATGGCATCAGAATATCCCGTCCATACAGCGTCGGCGCTGGATCATCAGGCGTCCTGTCAACCCAGCAGCAGGAGGGTCAGACAACCTAAGGCCGTGGGCAACGCCTCATCTCCCTGGGGCAAGGCGCCTAGCGGCAGCCATGGAGGAGAGATCTGTGCTTCTCTTTCTCGGCTTCTTGGTGGAAATTGCCCGCTCCCCTTCCCCCGCCATATGCACACACACATAGCGTAGCATAGCCCGCGGCTCTACGCAGCCGGGGAGACTCTTGGTGGTTAGCGTGCGGGAAGCCCAGGACAGGTTACTTGCAGCTACCTTGGATGGGACCCCTGATTGGGAGCCGGCACCCTCAAGATGCAAGGACGGAACGTTGCATGCAAGCCCATGGCGGCACCCCAGGGCGACAAACGACTTGATACATTCATATCTAGTGGTTATTAAACATTTCAATGAAGAAAGCGGAATCTTCTTTGTTCAAGCCTAGCCTCAGAGAAGTGCTTGCTGGCCCCCTGTTCCTTCGTAAACACTGTGCCTACAACTATTCAGCATAACACGGCACAAGACGCCTGGTTCCCCCCCCCCCCCCAAGGTTTTGGACAGCTCCTAGCAGTACTTGGCTTCCCTTCCCGCCCTTCCAAGCACTGACAAATCTACTTCCCGTTTGCATTGCCCCTTGCCGTGTCGTACATGACTGCGTACATTTGTCCCGTTGACTGCCCAGTTCTTCCATGCCACACACCCTTCCTCCGGCACTGACAAGATGCACCAGTGTAGGTGCTACTTGAAAAAGCCCGTAGACACGTTTGGGAGACAAGGAAGGGAAAAGGGCCGAGCCCCCTCCTCCCTCCCCCAGGAGCGTACATCGCGGGTGCACGAAGTGATACCCTTCAAGCCCGTCATGGGCCATAGTCTCTCTCTTGTCAACAACGACGGGGAAGCAGGGTCTGCCCAGCCGTCGACGAGAACCGCGTTTGCTCCCTTACCCCCCACTTTGTGGTTCTGTTGCTTCTTCTGCTTCTTCCTTCTTCTTCTTCTACCCGTTTCCGGCTGGGCCTTTGTGACCGTTGGTTTGCCCGTCTTTGGTGAAGGTCTGACTTGACGCCACCCTCACACCCCCTTGCGCTCCCTTTCACCATCAACTGCCGGCGGAACTGTCAAAGTCTTCCCCCCGTATGCCCCTAGTCCGTATAGAGGATCCTTCTCCATGGAGGTGGCTCGACTGGAGCGCGAAGTAGGGAGTGTGGACAAGCCGCATCGCAGACAATCACACACATACGCACGCACTACAGGCAGCACACACGCACACACATACATACATACACACGCAAAGGCGTACACAACACTACCCAGGTGCCCACAGACCATGTCCGCGGAGGGAGACTGATGAGCAGTACGGGACAATGTATCCCTGAGGCGCTTCTCTCCTCTTGTCTCTATCATGTCCTTGTTTGACCTTGTCATGTACCACCCCTTTATCCCAATAAGGGTGTGAGGGTTTCCCGCTTCGATGTTCGGACCCAGAGTCGTTGCTTCGTTCGTCAGTGGGCTTGGCCTGATTTTGACAGGATCTTCCTACCCACCCATATCCGTACGTGCGTGCATCTTGTTCACGACCAGGGGGGTTTAGCGAGGACTTCAGTCAAGCACTCGAGCTCCTGTCCTGCTTTGATGTGCTGCATGTCTCTTCATGATACTACGCCACCTCGCCCTCTCTCCTCATCTATCTCGACATAAAT
Organism: Stachybotrys chlorohalonatus IBT 40285; assembly: GCA_000732775.1. NCBI lineage: Eukaryota > Fungi > Ascomycota > Sordariomycetes > Hypocreales > Stachybotryaceae > Stachybotrys > Stachybotrys chlorohalonatus. The sequence continues at coordinate 250,400 of KL660686.1, read as the reverse complement.
GGGAAGGTAGTTCTCTCCTTCTAGGCAACCTTGATCCCAAGGACATCACACGCTCAGCCCATCTCCGGTCTGATTAACACATGTCCCTCCCTATCTTCAACATTGTTACACATCCAAACGTCACATCTCTTCGTTACTGCTCCACAGTAGCAGGAGGTAGTCATATAGCCAGCCCATCATCTACCTAAGCGTTCCCATTCTCTTCCCCGCCCCTTCTACCCATATAGACATCTCGACAAAGCTACATTCCATGGATCCACATTGTCTCCAGTGTGAGCAAGCTTCACGCTACACCAACGTCCCCCAGCCCGTCCCCGGACAACGGCAATCATCTTGTATGTTAGAGATTGCCGGGCCGGAGCCAGCCTACGCCTTCTCATCGGCCCTACCGGTCTATCTGCAAAGGCATCTGGCCAAGAACAACTCGCTTGCCATGAATCCTATGCACCCGGACCAACCATCACAGTCTTTGCCAGGCCGGTACCAAGAGTTGATGCTCGATTCGATGCAGACATACCAACCACTGCCTTCTAGCGGCAGCAGTCAGCAGCCAGTCTGGCCCTCTCCAAGCATGCCCCCGTGTGATTGCAGAATATGCCACGACCCAAAGTCAACTGTTGACTGCGGTTGTTTGAACTGCAAACGACCAACTTCAGCCCCCGGAGCCTGGTCTTCTCCTGCACTGGGTTTTCTACTCACACCCGAGCAGCATCCGTCTCCTTCCTCCCAACAGGAGTCCTTACACATCACCGACGGAAGCAGCCCTGTGTCTGCCCCAGAGCTGTATTATTCGCGTGCTCAGCTTTCCACGGAAAGCTCCCACAATATACATTCAGTCTGGAATGAAGATCAAGCTTACTCCAGCTACACGGCGTATCACTACGATCAACAGTCTCCTTATTCTTCCGCGGGAGTCTCTCCATACTCGGATTCCCCAACCTCCTATGACTCAGGTGTCACATTCGTCAGTATGCTCCCCAAGGCAGAGCCTATGACAGACCAGTCCATCGCGTCCGACCTCCCCGGCGTGTCTTCAGTACCCAGGAGAGAGGGAAGCGAATCCATCACCGACGGCAAGCTGGAGGGCCCGTACGCGAACCTCATCTATCGAGCACTTATGACCAGACCCGATCACTCCATGACTCTTCAGGAGATCTACCAGTGGTTTCGCGACAATACCAACAAGGCCCGCAAGAGCTTCAAAGGGTGGCAGAACAGCATCCGACACAACCTGAGCATGAATAAGGTCCGTTGCATCAGTCCTTACCGGTCTCCTGGTTCGTGCTTGGCAGGGCTGGTTGAGGTACACGCTAACACATATTGTTTCATTTGCAGGCCTTCACCAACCGAGATCCTACCGGTCTCGAAGGCTCGAAGCGCTCGGCTGAGTGGGTGCTCGAGGACTGGGCGGTCCGTACTGGGGGTGTACAGAGCACTACCAGATATCGCAAAGGCAATCCACCTCGTCGAACCGTGGGCCGCAGGGAAGCCGTCCAATCATCAGCATCTCGACTCCGGCAGCGGCCAAACGACCATGGCGAGCTCTACGAATGGAATCCAGAGCAAAGCAGCATGCTTTTGCCACGTACCCAGGCGCCTCTGACGCCCATGATGCCCTCGACAAGGGTACATCCTGCCCATCCCCAAACCACGTCCGGGGTCTACCCATCCGACCACTTTGGCAACATCAAGCACGACTATGAGAGCATGCCGCCGACTCCGGGCATGGCTGCGGCAGCAGATCCACTACAGGTCATGATGCCACATGTCGGCAGCGCTCTGAGCTGCGGCGATGGCTATGGCGACATGCTACTGCACCCGAACTGCGGCGGTGATCCTTCGCCAACCGTCCACGACTTGATTCACTCCACGTTTCCGTACTCGCTGGAAGACGTGCAGGTGCCGTACTCTGCTACATACCACGACGTGAGCTACGGGGATCCTCAGTCTTACCTCACGTCGCAAAATGTTATGTCCTGGGAAGACAATTAGGGGACTTTGGCTCCCTGTTTCGTCTCTATGCCAGCTACGACAAAATGGAGCAGGATGAGAGTGTCTAGACTTGCCAGATAGGCACTTCAACAGAACGACAACTAGCGAGCGAGGGAAGCAGCGGTAAAATGGAGTGCAGATGCAGCCTTTTCCAGGACCAGGGAGACATCAAATCGACAAAAAGGAACTCATACCCCCCTCAGCCCAACCCAGTTTGTCCCAGCTGATTTCAACAGTTCACCTTTGGCAGACTTATGTACTGCTGCCAATAACATGCTTTCGGTCTTTTGACAGCACGCATCAATCTTTCATATTTCTCCTATTCTTCATCTTTCCACACCATTAGGGTTTAGCTCTGCACGTACATCCAAGTCTTTGAACGACTTTTTGCAGAAGATGTCTCTCTGCTTGCCGGCAAGTGTCATGTTGTCTTGCACCTGTGGCGGAGACCATGCAGGAGGCTGGACCAGATTTGTGCCGAAGGGATCTACTGCACGGCGAAGCTAATGAGCCCATGACCCTAGCTATGGGAGATGCATTAGATAGTTTACGGAGGCTGGTTAGCGGTGGTTTTCTTGAAATGGAGAAGATATCGATGTTCTCGAGGATTTCTAATCTATGTCTTGGATCAATAGTCTGATTATTATCCATGTATTCATCTTCACATAGCACCGGGTAATCAAGCATGTTCTTAAGAATCTCCAAGTTTTCTTATGGATTAGTTTTCAGCCATGTACAGGGAGCTGGTGATGACTTCCGCTGTGAGTGCTGCTATACAAAGTTCATCCTTGCTGCATGTTTTCGAAGCTCTCTAAAAATTGTAAGGGATATTATCACTTCCAGTCGACCTCGAGGTCATCTAGGTTCACATCAGGTGACATACCTCCAACCAATATCTCGAAGATCTTTTTCTACTTCAAGACGAGCGGTAGGCAAGCAAGCAACCAATGCACACGGCCGTATCAGGCTATTTTCTTTCTCGGCTGGCTCTAGGGCTGTTGTCTCGTCTATGCGGGCGCACCATTGGGCATGGGTCTCGCTGGTCTGTAGGAACCCGACTGCTCATCGTAACCCCCCACGCTGCCGGGGACGGCTATA
>KL660686.1:231412-247287 GCA_000732775.1 Stachybotrys chlorohalonatus IBT 40285 | reverse complement strand
CCCCCCCCCCCCCCCCCCCCCCCCTTTCTGTCTTGAATGGAGAAGGAAGAAGGGAAACCGATAGGGGCGGCGGGATTTGAATCCTAGGCCGGCCACAGGGCTGGAGTGGCAGAAGTATTGCAGACTGTGGGTTACTAGAGCAGCAACGCTTGGAACTAGCCTGAAACTGATACCATGTTATTCACGGAACAAGTGAACTATCCTCCTCCGCGAGGTTGACATGCCTTGGTTAATATCCTAGCTGTTGAGTGGTCTCGGCAAACAGTATTCGTGAGTGTGGCCTTACACGCCAGTATTTGGCGAGGCCATACACATACAACATAACCATGCCAGACGGGAGCGAGGAATGAAAGAGAAGAAAAGGAAAAAAAAGGTCACTAAAGACTCTACGTAGGCCATGTCGTTGAAAGTTGCCCCGAATCTGCGATGTAAATTGCGTCTTGGCTTGCACATCTCAACACAACCAAGATGGGGGTGTAGTTGGCATTGCATCAAGCAGGGGCCCCCCCAGTCCACCAACTTGACTACATCCGTACGTATCTTGCATTCGATAGCGGCTCTTTGCTGCATGCATTTGACCAAATCCGTAGTCGCCAGGTTGCCTCAACCAGGTTTGCGGCCATCTTGGTTTACGATACGAGGAGCTATGGAGGCGGCTCGATACAGGCTGCAGTGCGGCAAAGCCCAAGCATTGGTCCTCGCAGGATCCTTGACCAGACACCCCGTGCTCCCTCCCGCACCCAAGGAACGTCCAGATCGGCACGCCCGGAAGGTTTGCAGCTCAGTGAAGGGGTCCCGGTCCCACCGTAATAGCAATTGCCGTCAGTCATGGGGCGGGAGCAAGGGATGATTAGGCTACGGTATGTGCCGCCCCCGAGATCTCCGCGCCATTGCAGCCTTGGTGGAGTTTATCAGCTACCAGATCCTAGCCAGATGTCTTCGAGAAGCAGAAGCTGAAGATTAGAGCTGATTGTTCTATAGGTTCCGACCAGGTTGCTCCATGATATCAAAGTGCATGGCCCAGGTCTTGAAGCAGTAACGCGGGCATTGGACGCCGTCTATTCACCAATACGCCGCGGCCAATGGTGATGATGCGATACAAAGTACGTTAGCAAAATTCCCGTTTGCCTCGGGATCTCAACGCGGCTCTGCCCGTTCTGTGAACCAGGTGCCTGGTTAGAGCCGGCGGCATTCGGCCGGGCTCGGCGCAGAGGATGGACAATATTGCCGTGCAAGCACCTTGGCATGGAATCCCTTCGATTACAAGCGATATGACATACACGAGATGATATTTCCACAACCACGCCAGGGAAAAGCAACGAGACAGTGGATCACCGGGTTGGATGACAACAGCCCCAGCAGTCTGACGTCTTTCGATAGGCCACCCATCCCTTAGAGGGCTTGCAACTTCTGCAAGCAGTCGCTTCGAGAACAAAATAGGGGAATTGATAAGCGTTCCCTGTTGAGGCATCACCTGAGTGGCGTCGAACCACGGGCGAGCTTGGATCGTTCTGCCTGCCTGGTCACCGCAAAATGTCTCAGGACACCCTCACTCCCCGGATACAACCGTGCCCGGGCGAATTTGCAAACCCAGAACCTGGTGCGTGGGATATCCATCTTGCGGAGTTAAGGCTGATGCCTCCCCTGCTCGGCAACGTGGCCATCTCTCTTTCGAAAGCCAGCTCCTTGGCTCGACGGGGTATATGCAAGACACACCACCACATTATATCTACCTGCATCAGAGTAGGGGAAGAGCCACGGTTCGGTTCCACCGATGTATTCGGAGATGCCGAAACTATGAGCACGGGACCAGAAAAAGAAAGGATTCGTTCGCTAGGACAGGAGTGCAACGAGGAACAACTGAGCAAACGGTATACTCCTTCCCTCTGACGCTATTTTTGGTTCCATCATGAACTACTATATGACTGTAGGATTCAAGGAGCAGGAATACCTGGAGCTATCCGCGCTTTATGAGGTTAAGCCGATGCAAGGAGGTTACGGGTGCCTGCTACTGTCAGGCCAGCCGTTATCCGTCAAGTCCAGGTTCTTTCCGTAATTGCCCACCCTGCCCTCCTTTCATGTCTGCAAAGATCATGCCGGGATGAACGACAGCGCTTCTGAGCACCCTGACCTTGTTGACATGCAGGGATAGGCCTGCTTGGTGTGAAATAATGACTGAACAAGTACAAGATGTTGACCCAAAGATACTTTCCCAGCCTCCAAGATAGGTCGACCTTTGACTGCCGACCTGGATTTCCGTCGCAGGCAACTTGGAGCTAAGACCAGCGGGCGTAGGTTGTTGACGCCTTCTCGGTTTGCGAGCGCCTCCTGTTTCCTCCCTGCAGTATTGTCGACATGTGGAAGCCGAGGGTGGCATGAAAAGGCAAAGGTCCATAAAGACACCCACGCCATGTCCGCAGCTCTTGCTGATGAGTAACGGTCGGATGTACGGATCTGGCATTCAACCCACTATTTAGTATGCTTAATTTCAGGAACAAGGCGGATTGGCTATTCAGACCCTGGTCCAGTGTTTGAGCAGCAACGACACCCTCTTCTTCTTCCCGTAAGCTTTGTCTGGATTCGCGGATGGATGCACGTTGCATCATGTCTAATGCACGAATATGCAATGGAAGCGTCCCGAGGTGGCTCGGCAGCAGACCCGCATGCCGCTGTCTGCGTGCTGCGGCGAGTTTCGATCGACAACTTCCATGCACGCACTCCCCTCCACCGGCTTCATCATAGAATTGTTTCTCATTGCCCTTATATCCTCCAGTCATGTGCACAAAATCAACACTAGTCGGAGGTGCTCGTACGAAAGCAAGAAAGGCTGGCTCCTGAAGACGAGAGCCTCGTTCAGCCCTGTCCGTAGATGTGGCTCGGGCTAGCCAAGGCGGCCACTACTCAGTGCCCTTGTTCTGCTTAGAAATGCGAGTGAAGTTTGATACCATCATACCGAATCCATTGAAGTCGTGGCAGACTCTCAAGAGGGACAAATGGAATGGTCTTTCGGAAGCTGTTCTGCATCGAAGGTACATTCGATGTTGAAATAGGCGCATTCCTTGAGCCTTAACTCACCTAAACGCAAATATCTAGTCCGCCCTGCCGGTGTCCTATTAGGATCGACGGCAGCCTCATCGATCACCCACATCTCACCGACTTCCAATCGACTGCCCGGCTTAGCATACCATAATCTTTCTGATATAGTACGGTGTTTATATAGTCAGGGTGTACCCTGCCTGTCATAGTGATCTCAATCTTGACTTTCTGACCACCGGATGCTGAATACCATCAGATCTCATCAACGTGTCCAAATATTTCCATCCATTATATCAACAGCGCTTTCAACTCCCCTTGTTGGCACAGAGGCTGAAACATCATTCTTTCTTGGTCCCGGAATCCCTTACTCATTTGACGAACCCACCATGCCATTGAACAGACTCTCCGCCACGCTTCAAGGTGACATCACCCCTACAGCGATACACAAGTACCGGCACTGGCATGTCGTGCTTCAATGGCAGAGGTGCAGGATGAGGGGATGCAAGTACCACAACACTTGGCAAGGGGGAGCAGTGCCGGCGTGATACGTCTGAGGCTGTCATCGAAGGTTGTGCTATGAAGATGTGGCGTGAAGCCATCCCTCAGATCGGACTGATGGATTCAGCCACTGTGCTACACGCAACAATTATCTAGGACGTAGTAGAACAGGCGTGTCGTAAGCGAGAAAAGCTTGTGTCTTGGTAGTGTATCGGCGGTAGAACTTGGTAGTCCATAGAATGTACATGGTGATGGTTTTATAGATCGAGGCAGGTTGGAAGATTGCGATCAAGGTCACTTTCCCTGTGGTGTAGAGGCAGATAGGCATGTGCGCGAGTGTATCTGCACTCAGTAGTTTGTGGTATTGAGTTTCGCCATGTCGCCTCACGAGAGCAATGACATGGTGCAGACACACAATGGCTAATCAACCATACCTTCAAGACATCTTTGACAGAAAACTCCCCTTATCCAACGCCAAGCAATTACCATGACCATTGCCCAAGCAGCCTTTGAGATTTTCCCTCAGAATCGCCGTTTCTTCTTTGTTGGCCCTGCGGCTGCCTTCTTCTCTAGGTCCCTCTTTAGCTTCTCCCGTATGCGATCAGCTCGTTCTTGCGATGTTTCCCTTGGCTCCTCTTCACTTTCTGGTTCCACACGTTGCACTCGACGCCGGCCGCGCTCTGTGTCCTCTTCCGCGGCGGGCTTCGCTGGAGAAGATCCCTCAGGCCTTTTACCAATAACGCCGAGCTTGCGCGGAGTCTGCATTCGTATGCTGCCCGGGCTTTCCTCATCCTGGACCTTAGGCTCCGGGGTCTTCTCTTTTTGTTGAGCCCGTGGCTCAGGTTTCTTCTTCCCAATTCGTCCCAGCCCCCCTTTCGGCGGGGTGATTTTAGCAAAAGGGGAGGGTAGCTTGTCAGGAAGTGATGCAATGACATCCTCGTCTGCTTCCGAGGCGGTTTCATCATCATCTACTGTGATCATCGTGACATGCTTTCCTGGGCTTGGCATTGGCGGGGGTGAAGGGTTCCTCGGCTTCACGGAAAGCTTTGGCCCTAAACTACCAAGTTGTGGAATTGGCCTTGTGTGCGCAGTTTCTGTTCGTCCATCACGAGAGGTCGGGGAAGATGGATGGTGGGATTTTGAGTCCTCCTCTTCTGATTCGGTGGAGATGTCATGAGATAGTGGCACGTTGTCCCTGTCTGCAAGCTTCCGTGCTGAGGTGAGACGAGGGGGGGTAATCTGCACTTGAAACTCCTCGTCCTCGTCGAGTGTGTCCTTGCGATTCGATAGCTCTGGTTCCTCCGCCCCTGCTAGAGATTGCACCTGGCTGCGGACAGGCGTGTGTGTGATACTTCTGAAATGGTGCCACCACCGGTCTAGCTCTGATGAATCGCCAATTTTGATCGGGCTCAAAAGAGGAAGATGGCCTCTTCCAAAAACATCATGAATGAGATCGCTCACAGTGTTAATTCCGTCGGCTTCCGAAGTGACGTCCCTTTTCCATTTTGCCTGGTCGAATGGGGCCAAGCCTTGAACACTTTTCTCCGCTTGAGACCGGGGAACCTTCTTCTTTCCTGAAAGCGAATTGAAGACGTGCTCGAGTCCGGTGCCTACGGCCTCGAGTTTATCTAGCACTTTTGAAAGGACTGCATCCTTGTGATGGAGCGCTTCAATTAGAGAGTCGACTTCTTGTTTTCTGACATGGTGTGCTTGTACCAGTGGTAGAACAAGCTCCGTAGCGATAGCTGACGGTGGGCTCTTTTTTAGATGAAACGGCCATGTCAAAGGCTGGACTCCCGTCAAACGGCATGTTACCTTCAGAGTAAGACCACCCTCGCCGGCATCGTCGGTTTGGGCAGGTGACAGAGTGAGGCTTGTACATTCGTGGCCCGGTTGTGATGGATCGAGTGCCGAACGCAAGCTACCCAGAAACCTGGCCATGTTGTCGGGCGTATCACTGGGATCGATGCTCGTGTTCTCGGCCCAACCGCGTATGCATATAGCCTTGCGATCAAGTGTCTCCTCCCATACATTGGCCGTGTCCGTAATCCGAACGGTGTAAGCAGCCGTGCGCATATCCATGAACGCCAGAAGCACAGGAAGGTCCGATGACCGACCCACAGCCAATGGATACCATGATGCGCTGGATGTCATGGTGAAGATGTTACGACCATGAAAGCGGGTCAACGGAAAGAGTGCAAAGCAGGAGAGTTGCGGATGAATGTGATTCAGGGCTGAGCTTTGGGGCGCGATGTGAAAATTCAAAAGCGAGAAAGAGTAGTATGTCAGACGGCGAGAGGTGACGCTTGGCCTTTTAGTGTACGATATGTGACCACACAAAGGCTCTTCTCGGTAAACAACCGTTTTGACTGCAACAAGATCGAAGTGAACGCCGCTTTGCAGGTCCCTAGTTGCCGACTCGCTTGTATAGACCCGGGTGTATCCGCACAAACAATATGCAAAGTCGCACAAGAGGGTGGGGAGTGTCTTCGCGCTTTACCAAAGACGCAGTGTTGTTCAAGGTGAACACAAGAGCTTTGCAGCCAGAGCTTCTTAGACAACGGAATCTCGCAGCAGCAATGTAGACTGCCAGCCGCGGAATCTACGAGAAGGGTCTGCCACGTGGGCTGACGGATGCGGAGGACGATGGCTTTGTGAAACCTGCCACGACATGAGCGTTGGTGGCAGGGCTTTCATTCTCGAAGCGAGGCGCGTCGTGCGAAGCAGGCTTCCATGGCATGGCGGTTAGTTAGGGAAAATCGGGCTCGCGGCTGCTGACAGATCCCTGCTGATTGGACCGTTGGCAGTCGGTCTTCGCCCACCCTGTGACGGGTCGTTCAAACAGGCGGCAGGCTGCAAGCCAATGGCTTGCTGATTGGCATGAGAGAGGAATAATCGAAGAAGAGCTTTGCCACGGTTTACCCAGGCACTATAGCAGTATGTCAAATTGCCACAGCAACCTTTGGTACCTCTCGTCCACGTGATATTGGCATGATGGGAAACTAGAATCTTGAAGCTTCAGAGAGGAAAGAAGCTACTTGCCATAAGTAGTTAGCACAGGAGACACCCTGGGGATGGGGGAAGGCACCCTTTTGGCTGGCCCAAGCCACCGGATCGCAAATCGTATATTTTAGCGCCTAGACCCCGATCTCAGCATCTCCATGACGCACACCACATCGGGGGCTTGATTTCTGCTCTACGTGCCTTGACAAGCTTTGTCCGGATGGAAAGCAAGGGGGTCCAAGATAATCAAACATGTAGTTTTAAAAGGAAACTGAAATGGGGCCTAGTAAATAACCCACGCGTTTGACCATCCTTCATGCCCGCTTCAACCTTCACCATCTTGTTTCTTCCGATTGCGCTGGTGATAAATGCACCTCTTGCTGCGTGTGCTGCAGATACCGCGATTGTACATTCTCAGGCCAGCCTGTCAAGCGGCAATCGCCAGATTTACCACCATGCCTTCCAGAGCCGTTAAGCGCAAGTCCGCCTCCCCTAGCAACGGTTTATCGGTGGACAGGAGCAAGAGGGCCAAGAAACAGAGTGCCCGTACCGGCCTTCGCGAGCCCCACCCCCTAGCCGGCGAGGCAGAGGACCATGGCATCGTTCTTCGCAAGTATTACCCGCCCGAGATGAGCAATGCTCGTGCCCGGGCATACAACGCTGACGAGCTCACCCGGCCCATGGAGGAGCTCAATGCCGCCTTGGACGACACCAAACAAGCTCGCGCCAGTGTTGAGCCCAAGGATGCAGTGGTGCACTGGTTCAAAATGGACCTCCGGACCACAGACAACAGATCCCTCTCTCTAGCCAGCGACAAGGCCAAGGAGGCGGGGGTTCCTCTGATTTGTCTCTACGTCGTGAGCCCTCAAGACTTTGAGGCTCATTTAACTTCGCCTGTCAGGGTAGACTTTATGCTACGGACCCTGCAAGTGCTGAAGGACGACCTCGCCAAATTGGACATCCCACTGTACGTGGAGACGGTAGAGAAAAGGAAGAAAATCCCAGACCGGATTTTGGAGCTCATGGAGGAATGGGGTGCCAGCCACTTGTTCGCCAACATGGAGTACGAAGTTGACGAGCTTCGTCGTGAGGCTCACATGGTGCGAGATCTCTCAGAGAACGGCAAATCTTTCGAGGTTGTCCACGATACATGCGTGGTGGTCCCTGGGGAATTGCAAAGCGGTTCGGGAAAGCAGTATGCAGTCTACTCACCATGGTTTCGAACGTGGGTTGCCCACATTCATGCCAACGAGCACCTTCTGGATCTATACCACGACCCAGAGCAGAATCCAAAAGATACCAGAAAGAAGTACAAGAAGCTTTTTGACAATCACATTCCAGATGCTCCCGAGAACAAGTCGTTAGGGGCCGAAGAGAAGAAGCGATTACGCGCCTACTGGCCTTGCGGAGAACATGAGGCAAAAGCCAGGCTTGTCAAATTTTGCGAAGAGAAGGTGGGAAGCTATCACCAAAACCGGAATATTCCTGCGAGTAACGGGACGTCTTCCATGTCCGTACATCTCTCCAGCGGGACCATCAGCGCCAGGACCTGCGTCAAGACAGCCAGAGATCGCAACAAGACCAAGAAGCTGAATGGTGGCAACGAAGGCATCCAGGGATGGATTAGCGAGGTCGCCTGGCGCGACTTTTACAAACATGTCCTTGTGAACTGGCCATACGTCTGGTAAGCCCCCCAAACATTCACTTCGAAAGACGCCTAACGTCCATTAGTATGAACAAGCCTTTTAAGCCCGAATACTCAAACATTTCGTGGTCTTACGATGAGGACCACTTTGCCGCGTGGTGCGAGGGCCGTACCGGCTTCCCCATTGTGGATGCGGCAATGCGCCAGCTTAAAGGCATGGGTTATATGCACAACAGATGCCGCATGATTGTCGCCTCGTTTCTCGCCAAGGACCTTCTGATCGACTGGAGGAAGGGCGAGAGATACTTCATGGAGCACCTCGTCGACGGCGACTTTGCAAGCAACAATGGTGGTTGGGGATTCAGCGCAAGTGTCGGTGTTGATCCACAGCCGTACTTTCGTATATTCAACCCCTTGCTTCAAAGCGAGAAATTTGATCCGGATGGCGAGTATATCCGCAAATGGATACCAGAATTGAAGGGCATCGAAGGCAAAGCCATTCATGAGCCATATAGTAGAGGGGCTGGGGCCAAGGCCAAGAAGAACGGCTATCCCGAACCAATTGTCGAGCACAAAGGGTGCAGGGAGCGGGCGCTGGCCGCCTATAAGGCAGGTATCGAAAACGGCATGTAAAGATATCACATCCGTAGTGAAAGGCGTGCACCCCCGTTTGTTAGTCTTGCTTGGGATAGCTTCTATGGTACATTGCGACGGATCATTCAAAACGCCGAGTCAGCAATGTCTGACCCGTATCTGTACTATGGCGTAAGGACTTCACCACCACAGCTTTTTCAGGGCCACATCAATTTGCGGCATGGAGACTATCAGAGTAGCCCCAGAATCCTCGGCCATCATGCGGCCCGAGGGTCGAACCGAGGACCCTTTACCAGCCGGGGGATCACCATGTCACATTTTCACATAGAGGTTTCACATCCGTGGTATCGTATGATCGTGGTATTGTTGCGTCGAAAACGAGCCGAACGCCATGAATTGGAATTGCTAGATGCAGCCAACTCTAGTTCCACCCAGGTAAACCTCCATGTCCGTACCGTTCCTAACTGCGAACATTAGCCTCCAATTGCGCCGAGTCTTGCCCCATGGGCGGTGGGCGGTGGTTGACGGCACCTTTTCGTAACAATTTATCGTTGACCGCTCCAGACGTTCTTCAGGAGACCATCGCGCTGTGCCAGGCGGTTGACGGCATCGTCGCTCTCGCCCATGGCACGGACGAAACCGCAGAGGGCATAGACGTGGTTCTCGCTGGGGACTGCGCGACCGTTCTCGTCGACCTTGGCAATGGAAATCTGAACGGAGCCGTGGTCCTTGGCCTTGATGATGCGGTTGGTGGCACTGCACTTGCGGGGGACGTAACTGCACGGTGACTGTTAGATTCGGATGGTCATATTCATTCTTAGGCTGGGAAAGGCCATACAGGTCGACGATCTCGCCACGGTCGTTCTCCATTTTGACGGTGTTTGGAGTGTGTGGTTGAGAGGTTTCTTTTGTGGTTGGGCGAGTGGGAGGCGTCACAGCTCTTGGTGGGATACAGAAAAGTTGTCTACAAATTTGATATGCTTCAGCAATTTCGTGGGGCGGGGAGGGCTTGTGTGCGTCAGCTGACCTGTCATGTGACTGCGTGTGAGCCACGCGACTGCGAATCCAGTACCATAGTATGGCTGGCACTAAGTGCGGCCCCTTAGAAGGCGTCTTCAGTAGGTGGAGCCATGCGATGGGCGTTCGCCACAGAGAGGTCCCAACAGTTGCGCCCTTCCAGTTGCATAGCGCGACAATGCTATGCACCGTTTTGCACCCTACGATCTCGCCGCATTACCTTCGCTAAGATTGGTACGCCCGCAGCGCCCGCAGCGCCCGCAGCAAGGAGGATATACTCCGCGCCTTTTCATCGGAGCAATCGCATCCACACGGCTTCGTACTTCAAGACTTGAGTCGTACCGGATGGCTTCATCATCACCTGGTCTACCTTCTCTGAAGAAGCTGGCATCACATAGTCAGCCTCGCCTTGGTGTTTTTGATGGCAGTCCGGCGGCCAAGGTGCCAAATCATGTACCCTCTGGCTTTACTAGCGCAGCGGATGTCCTGGAGTCATTGGACAGCCAGCCGACACTATCCCGTGCACCTGTCACGCACAGTACCTCGTATGGAGATGAGGATTCTTCCGTGCTCATCGTCGAGGTTGCGACGAAATCCGGGCTCAAGACCCGCAAACCAAAACAAGCAAAGAAGGCGGCGGCACCAAAGAAGCCTCGAGCTACGATAAAGAAGACTGGCAACCCTGACGCGGCGAAGCCACAGAAGCGAACTCGAAAGCCGGCACCTCGGAAAAGTACAACTGCGCAGACTAAAGACGACGTCGAGGACAAGGATGTCAGTCATGGCGAGAGCGAGGAGGAGACTATGAGCCGACACTTTGCTGTTGACACGACTGCACCTCGCCTTGCGAAGGCCACTGCCTTCAACGTGCTGGAACCCCTGGCCTTGGAGCCTGCGATGCCGCGCAAGGTGAATTGGACGCCTCCTACTTCGAAAGTACCGATAAATCTGGACTTAGGATCATCGCAGCCCAATGAGCAGCCTTCCTCATCTGTCAAAGATCATACCCGAGACGTGGTTTTTGGAAATCTGCTGGACAAGTACGGCTGTGAGGGAGGTGGCCAAGGTCAATCGCCGTCTGCAGCTAGCTCAGATCAGGACTCGGCTGTCTTGAGGAAACGCAAGCTTGTAGAATTGGTTGCAACTAGACCAGCGGCAGAGGGCACCGCCGAAATCGTTACGGAGAAGCTCCCGAAGAAGAAAGCTCCAAAGAAGAAACCGCGTACCATCACCGCTCTCGCTACCGCAGCCTACAAAGTTGCAACCCAAGTTGAGCCAGACGCCCCTACAGCTTCTATCCAGGATTACTTCCCCAGTAACAAGGACTCGGGGTCATCCAATGTAGACGGGACAGGCAAGAATAAACCGAAACCGCACACAAAGAAGACCAAGACAGCCAAGAAAAAGATTCAGACCCCCAAACCAATCCTGTTATCCCCGACAGCTGCTCTTAGGCAAGTCGCGGATCAGGATTTTGTGTTTGGGACATCCAGCCAGTTAGCAAGGGAGCAGTCTCCCACTTTCTGGCAGGATGTTCGAGCTGCTGTAAAGGCGTCCAAAAACTTGGATTTATCTCTTTTCGACACACCACTTAACAGTGACACAATAGAGCCAGTGGAAACCCGGCCGAAACTCTGGGATGCAGGTGCACGAGACGCCGAGGGAGAACTTCTTGACCTCGAGGTAATTGACTTGGTGGGTGAACCATTGCATACCGAAGCAGATCCGTTTGGTTACGGTGGAAATGGTGCAAGCGACTTCGATGATGGATTGGAAATGGAACGGACTCGTTCTACAGATGCAAACGACGTCACCTTGCCCGAAGTCCCCAAACTTGTCAGTTCCGAGGGCGGTTTAACGGGCTTCAACAAGAACGACGTTTCCTCCAATACAGGTGCACTAGATGCTTACAAGAATCTATCAGCAATCGAGCCCGAAGCTGCACCTGCGCATACAACGCTGCCTCTGCAATTTACAGCGGCGGAGCAAACGACGCGTACGTCACGCACGAAGATGGACAGTGTGCAATCCGTACGCCCTAGTTACGAGGCCTACACGGATGCTCGGCTATTGATGGAGATTACAAAGTACGGCTTCAAACCTGTCAAGCGACGCTCGGCCATGATTGCGTTGCTTGACCAATGTTGGGAAGGGAAATCTCGAATGGATCAGGGCGTTCCGGGAGTGCTTAAGTCGGCATCGCCGGAGGCAACAGAGGCAGCCGACAGCGTATCAAGCCATGTCCCGACTACGCATAAGGAGCCTGACAAACAAGATGGGCCGGTCTTTAGCGACGTGAGTGACGTAGAGATACAAGAACCGCCACCGTCTGCTCAACCACCACCATCACCCAAAAGACCACGAGGACGGCCTAGAAAGGAGGTCACTACTCCTTCGAAAGTGAAAGCCAGCTCCAGGAAGAAGCAACCCGAGTCTTCAGTAGCCGCAAAGGCTGTCCGTGGTTTTCGCCGTCCACAGGCCAACAGCACTGTGGTCATTGAAATTGCCGACTCAGCATCCGACAAGGACGACATGTTTTCAGAATTGCACAGCTCTTCTCCCGAGTCAACATTCTCACCGCCCGCTTCCATTGATATATCGCTATCACTGGGTGAAGAGACCGATTTGCCCCTAAATGTCGCTCCGACAGACAACTCACAAGAGTCACTGTTTAGCTATGTGCTGAAGGCCATCACCACTGCACCACGAAGCACTGATCCAGTCAACCCTTCTTGGCACGAAAAGATATTACTTTACGACCCTGTCGTTCTAGAGGACTTGACCTCATGGCTCAACTCGGGACAGTTGACACGGGTGGGGTTTGATGGTGAGATCAGCCCTGCAGAGGTAAAGCAGTGGTGTGAGTCGAAGAGCGTCTGTTGCCTCTGGAGGGTGAGCTTGCGGGGCAAGGAACGGAAACGGTACTGATGACCCAGTTATGATTAATGACATGAACGCAAGCGGGCTTGTTGAATTAGCAGTCGTGGCTCGAACAGAATATTTGGAGATTCATATACCCCTCTACGTTTCGAGTCATGACTTAGTTGTGCAGGAACGAAACGGCTGCGAGGCAGAGTGACACACTGAAACGCGATACCGCGCCTCCGTCACATTTTTGGCATAATTTATTCTTATTGCAAATATAACCTCCCTTCGTTGGTTTCATTCAAGATTGAAGAATTAATCCCGACTCAAGTCTTGGTCTGTACGTCTTCCGTGCTGGACGCCATTCTCGGACAGGCTCCGGCTTTGGACGACGTCGGTTATGGAACGGGATAGAGCTGTTATACCTACCACCATCATACGTTTGACTCTTGAATTGGCAACAAAGCCGTGCCTGACATGACACAGGCAAAAGGGGAAAGGGGCTTGTCTTGGTGAGATCGGGTCGACGTCTTGGCCTCAATTGTCCGCAGTAGCGTGCGGTGGCGTGTTGAAGTCATCGTGGTCTGACGGCTCCCCAGGTTGCGTGCGCTGAATCGTCTTGTGGAGCCAATACCTTAGTTCGTCCACTTGACTCCTCGGCCAAGGTCACAGAAGACGAAATGCCACCGAGCAGGATGAACGGTGAACCAACTCAGGAGCCAGTGAAGACCGAGCTGTACACTTCGCTACCGAAAAAGGACGGCTCGAGTCATGGCGTCGGGTTTAAAGTGGAATAGTCAAAGTCCTCCCAGGGACCAAGAAATTTGCTGCTACTGCAACTTACACATAGCGTCAAGCCTTCCCGCTTTGACACGGTCGCGTCTCTCCAGCAACTTCAGGACAGCGGAGTTGGTGCAAGAGTGTTCCAAACGCATATACTGTCTAATTGGGGTTGCTCATGACAAGCTTGGACGGTACCTGAGGGGGCTTATGGGCCCTCGAACACACGAACTGGTTCTCGCCTCCTACTTGAACACAGCCGCAAAAGGGGCTTCAAGGAGGTCTTGGCTACGGGTACCCTTGAGAGGTCGGCCAAAAGTCACATCTCGGACGTGCCGGCAAGTGCCATGAGCGGGATGGCTTGACGAAGGGGATTGGGGCTGAAGCTACGTCTGGTTTCTGGACAGTGCTTCAGCGTGTGCAGGCTGGCCAGAAAGCGCTGCTTCTGTTTCAAACATGATAGCCCAAACGTTTTGATGAAATCCGTTACTGATGCCATCCTTGGCGGCATCGCGGGTCTTCGTGGATCCGGACAGGCTCAGCCTCCTCGAAACCAAACCTCCTCTACAAGGTCGCAGGAATTGACGTTTGCCCTGACACAGGGAAACAGTCATGGTCCTCGCTTGCGCCTCGACCTCCAGTTGGCCATGTGCTTGGCGCGGCAGCACAGCCGAGACTCCAGATCTGCCGGATCATTGAAACGCACCTTGTCGCAACCGCCTCCCACGTTTTGGCCTAGCCATTTTCGGTCATGCACTTTGAGGTTGGAATGTGTTTCGAATGTCGGCTTTCAACCGGTATGGCCAATCACGGTTCAGTCTCGCGACTTCATGGTGAAGCCTCACGATGACCTCAAGGTTGTGGTCTGTGAGACCTCCTGCGGTCAATGGAGCCCAGGAAGCCTAACCCCATGCTTTGTTTTCCTCCTGCGGTCGATCATTGTGGAGGCTAGCCCGCGATCTGAAGCGTTTCGATAGACCCGGCCAAGACTCTTTGACCTTCTTGGCCAACCTTGCTAGAGAGTCTAAGCGGGAAGACAGGCGGGCCATGGGAGGCTATCGCGGGCTACTCGTGAATCATGACAGGAAGCCAAAGGGTATAAAGCGGTTGGCCCTCTACCACTCCAGTTCAGTTTCCCTCTCCTCATCATCAGCATCAAACATCATCAGCTTAATTCCAACAGCCTCTTCAGCTCCTTCTTCTCTTCTTTTTCCGCCGGTCGGGTTTCATTTTCACTTTTTACTACTACCCTTTTTACAAGTTTCCGGAAAACTTCTTATTCTTTCCAACCCTAAATCACTAAATCAAATCACAATGTCTTCCATCAAGGCCATTCTCTCCGCCACCATCCTGGTTGCTGCTCAGCTCGCCGCTGCCCACTCCCAGATCATCAACGCTGTTGGCGACGCTGGTGGCCAGGGTATGGCTCTGGGTGTTGACACCTCCACCCCTCGCGACGGAACCGACCGCGAGCCCTTCCAGCAGGATGCCACCCGTTTCCGTGGTGACGCTGCCGACACCTTCGGCGAGACCCTCGCCGGTGGCGACAACGACGTCGAGAAGGGCACCACCGCCATCATGGCCGAGACCGGCGATGCTCTGCCCCAAATCACCGCTGGCGGCGAGCTCACCATGACCATCCACCAGGTCAACAGCGACGGTGCCGGTCCCTACACCTGCATGATCAACGCCGACGGTACCGGCGCCGACTGGCAGCCTCTCTCGGTTACCCAGAACGTTGAGGGCAACGCCCGCGGCCGCAACCGTGACGGCGAGATGCAGGACTTCCCCCTCGTCACCGCCATCCCCGCCGACCAGACCTGCACCGGCACCGCCGCCGGCGAAGAGAACGTGTGCCTGGTCCGCTGCGAGAACCCCGCCAACGCTGGTCCCTTCGGCGGCATCGTCCCCGTCCAGATGGCTGCTCCCGGTGCTGCTCCCGCGACTCCCGCTGCTCCCGCAGCTCCCGCCACCACTCCCGCTCGCCGCCTGCGCCGCCGCGGCAGCAAGGCCAAGCGCGTCGAGTTCACTGCTTAAGCGAAGAAGCTGGAGGGCCTGGAATTAAAAAAGGCATGGGTGCGCCAGGCGTCTGAGACGCTTTGACAGCCCATTGCTTTTGGCTGCTGATGTATTTCGCTTTTGGTCGCTGACAAGTAGTGTTACGAGACAAAGAGAGTGGTGTGCGGTGGATGATAACGAAAAGGGGTCCAAGACAACAGACTGGTTTTTGGTTGGACTGGATAATTCAGAGTAGTAGAAAATAAAATCATAAAAAACAAGTCGTGTCTGGCTCTGTGACTAGTTATGAGTTCCCTCTCTTTGCTTTATGAATTATTTGATCATTGTAAAACGACTATCATACAGACCAGCTGCAAGTGATTGCACATCTTGGATGCGACATCTCTAGTAGGGTATCAAGGGATCAGCCTCGCTTGAT